>CM074111.1:12768103-12850603 GCA_037178635.1 Bombus dahlbomii | reverse complement strand
CATATTGAAAAACATCGACACGTATCGTTTTACTGCTCGATCGTAGCCATCACGGATTGGACTTACTGAGGAAGCTAACCAGCATTCGTTCATGCCTTGCGCTCAAACGGGCAAATCTCTTAAGTATCGCGATCCTAAGCGTCGCGGAGTTTGATGTTAGTTAATTTTTACTATTGCTACGTGGGCTTGCCGGTTGACTGTTCGCTTGTTGCGCCCGTTGTATGTAAATGTTTAATAGCTTCAGTTTGCTGGTATACAAACAGCTGAGATGAGGTTTCAACAATTCTTCACCAACTGCCAAATGTATCGCTACCATACAAAACACGGCGCTTTTACGTACCGCGCTTTCATTATCATCGTACGCCTGTTCAGAAACGTAATAATTAACATTGTACGTTAGAAGATAGAACGAAAGGAAGCTATATATATATATATATATATATTTATATTTTTTTTTTTTTTTTTTTTTTTTGTTTTTTATTCATATATGTACGAATATATATCCAGCTTACTTTGATGAGACCGGGCATGACTTTCGACAAATGAGGTTCTATCGCATCGCGGCCCCAATGTTCCACAACCTTGTGAAGCATTTTTATCGCGCCCATATTGAGGGGATACGGTTCGGTAGTTATTATAGTCGATACTAGGTGAATCACTTGTTCTGGCTTTAGAATCATCGCTATCGTTGCAGCACATTTTTCCGCCATCCAGAGAACCTGACAAGTGGAACAGTATTAATAATCGTCCATACATAGATCACGAAACTAATTCACAGACTTACCGGAGATCTTGAATTGCTACTAGTGGAAGAATCTTGTTTCTGGTCGTCTAATTTATACGCGTTAATTACTTTTAAAACCAACAATTCAGGATAGACGGAAAAACTGTCGACAAGCTCTGGACATTTAAGCATATCGATTAATGTTTGAAGTACTTCTACTTGCATTTTCTTGCTATCGTTAGTCAAACTGTCTAACAACGTTTTGAGCAGCTTTCTAGAAAACCAAAACGTATATAATCAGAGTTTTCGTAATGATAGTTGTAATGGAGAATGTAACCGAGTTAATAAATAGCATAATACATACTTAAAATTCTGTTTAATGTACAAAGCATCTCCTTCGCGAACATACAATTGAAATTCTTGCAGAGCCGATACTTTCTCTTCGGTTTGTGTCATCTTGGATTGCAACGTTTTGATCATATTATCTAAAACTTCTGGCCTTTTTATCGACTCGGGTGATGATCCTGCGCGGATTTATCAACATTTGTTGAACGAAGAAAGGAAGAGACACAGGCGACGATGGTCTCGATGAATAGCCTTCCTATAAATAATTGTATACGTACCATGCGTTTTG
The DNA here is from genome assembly GCA_037178635.1 of Bombus dahlbomii. Taxonomy (NCBI): domain Eukaryota; kingdom Metazoa; phylum Arthropoda; class Insecta; order Hymenoptera; family Apidae; genus Bombus; species Bombus dahlbomii. The sequence goes on along the minus strand of CM074111.1, from coordinate 12,849,245 downwards.
TAACCGTTATTCTCCTGAGGTAGGATAAGATCCCCGGCGATCGTATCGCTCGAACCATTAACTGTAATATTGGTGACAGATCGTCCCCTTTGCGTGGGCGAAGAAACAGAAGACGAACGACCCTGATAGACAAATGAAAAGACGAAGAAATAAAGAGAAGAAAGGGGAAACGAACGGCATGCCGTACACACATTCTCGGACATAGTATAATTTTTAACCAGTAGATCGACTATTTAATTACCGAGTTGCATAATGTAAGCCCTTCCATCTTTTCCTCGACATCAGCCATATTGCTGATTCCACTGTCTTTGCTGGTAGTTGCTCTTTCTAAACGTTCGAAACCATAATTTTGTATCTCCGCTGTCGTACGCCTTAAAGATCTGCGGCAAGTGCTTAAAGATTAAAATGACTAACAATAAGGATTTATCGAATTAAGGCGGTGGTCTCACTTACTTGTAAACTTCTTCCAAGTTTTCATCCGCATTGTCAATGTCACCTTTACCTTTCGAACGAGCCGGTGAGCTCTGCGCCCTAGGTGGCGGAGTTCCGGGGGACGCGGGATTACTCGAACCCGACGATTTTCTCAAGTGATTCTGCACTAGAGGCAGTGCCGCCTCCTACAAGATACATGTATGCGTATATAAAAATATAATGCCCGTATAATGGTATACGGATACTATATGTGTGTGTGTGTGTGTGTGTGTGTATGTGTATATATATATATGTATAGAAGGTCTTACCTGATAATACTTGGGCAATTCAGCTAATATCATAGTCACTTTCGGAGGATTCAAATTATACAGCGATATAACGGCATTTTGCGCGTGCCTCCTAACATCTTGGCTTTTCACATCGTTCGACCAGTCGAGTAACCTTGCGAGCGCTGTCCCAGCAGAGTTAATAAGAGCAGACGGTTCTGCCGTTTCTGCTATTTGCGTGATAAACACGAGTGTGGCTATTTTCACGCGAGAGTTTGGCGTTTGCGTTGGATCCGTCAGATACCTCATTACAGCGGGCAAAAGCTGCTCACCGGGGAAGCATTCCCTACAAGTTGGAAAACAATTGATAAACAATTGTGCAAACAAGATAGCCAGGAACGTTCGTATTAGCTTGGACATTTGTGGTATTCGGTCTCACCTAACAACCTCGAGCGTTTTGTGTATTTTCGCTTGTATCGAGCCAAGCAAGTCGGTGCCTAATTTATTCAAAAGTCGAGCGCACAAAACATAAAGCCAGTCACCGAGATCTTCGCTATGAGTAGCTACTAATTCATTCAGTGTGTCCAAAAATAAACTGAATACTTTCGTGTGAGAATCCATGAACATTTTCGTAAAGATGTCTGTTACTTTGCGCAATTCCGTAGCTGTAAGCGTATTTCCATTTGAAAGAAAATGTTGCAATCCGACTAAACCTTCTTTCCTATCGCCCCAATGTTTATGCGCGCAATTCTCTATGATTTCCTTGATATCCTGCAAGTTAAACGGTTATTTATCGCGATAATAAGTATTATAAACACGAACGTGTAAAGCCTTGTTCAAAGTAAATACTTTGCATAGTTGCAAAGTTATTATCGGTATTATCGGTATTATCGGTATTATCGGTATTATCGGTATTATCGGCATTATCGGTAGGATTCTATATTTCCTCTTTTGACAGAAGAGTATACAACAGCAGAGTGTATCAGGTAGTACGTATATAGTGGAATATGTGTGAATAATAAATGGAAATGAATATTAAATTTAACAAACCTTTGGGATAGATTGATCCCACATATCACGATACAGTCTTTGTTGAGAGCCACTCCATGAGAACGACTAATGGGTAGATGGACGATGGACAGATATGGAGAACAGAACGGCGCATCGCGTTAGTCCAAACCAAACAAATACGCCGCAACAAAACCAAAAGAAAAAACCATACATGCGTTATCTACAATGTTGGGATGCTGGAAGCCTGTTTTTCAAGCTTGTGCACTAATTCTACTCTGATCGTCGTCAAATCTAGGAAGATGGGATATATAGTTTCAAATACGAATACGCGCGAGTTCAGTGGCAGATGAGAATATCTCGAGTAATTCTATATTTTAGGCAAAATAATAAACAACGCTTACAAACGAGCACGCAGCATGATATTTTTGTAAACTAGCGTATGATCGAATGTAAATATGGTTGAAGCATCTTCGTATGTCACTTGACAAATGATGAAATAAGTGAAATAAAAGTAACACTGCAAGCGCCTGTTTTTATTACATATCGATTAGGAAAGCGTTATTTAAATAAACATAAGATAAGAAAGCGTCGCGATAGAATAAATTTATGAATCATATACATGATATATATGATATATATGATATATATGATATATATGATTAAGCTATTGCACAAGTGACGTTTTTTATAATGTACATCATCGTTGGTGAAATTGATGTATTCTGTATTGAATATTGTCTATCACTTTATACGAGATAGATATATATATATATATAGATCAGTACGGTGAAAAACGATGGTTTCCTCATATATTGAATCTATCGCACCGCGTCTACTTACATCGTTTGGTCGCCTAAAGCTGTCCATACTTCGTTCGGAGCATATGCTGCTCGTTTCACTGTCATCGCTGTGATCGCCCTTTCCTCTTGGCGTCCTTGGATAATTGTCAATATTTTCGAAGGTAAGCGCGTCCGCCAACGCTGATTCCGCTTCGCGCGACTGCTGCAGCATCTTTTGTGCCATAACTGGTCTGGATTGAGGCCTGTCCGTCGGAGACATATGTAAACTTCTTCCCCTATATATTTCGTTTCGTATATATACATATACACACACACACACACACACACACACACACATGTATATATATATGTATATATATATACACGCGCGCGCGCGCACACACACACATATTTGTTTAAATATATATGTCGAATGCCGTTTATCCGGTTACGGTTAAGATGAAAAGAACGATACGAAGGTAAATATGCCATCATACCGTATTTTGCTGGCGAAACTTCTGTCCATTCCAAATCTTTGCGGGCTTGGTTCGCGACTGTTACCGGTACTTCTGATCCCGTGACCGGATAACCGTCTGGGTCTTGCGATCAACGATTCTCCTTCGCGATTGTACGTTGCATAACTGAGTCTCGAGGACGGTGATCCCGATCTGCTGCTAGCTGTTACGTACAACGTAAGAAAATACGGACTGTATCAGAGGGTGTTCCTTCTAAAAAAAAAACAGATTGGGATTTAACTATTATTTCGTTTCTTTGTACTCACGTTGAGATTGCGACACTCCGGATACTCTGGTCCTTGTTCTCGCGGTTCTTTCTGGACTGGCAACGGCGGTTGTGTCCGGTGATTTGCTGGGTCGTGCTAAACGAAGAGGAGAGACGATGGAATAGGTGCGACTCGTTTAACGCGTACAATAACAGCTAGAATGAAAATTGATTGCCGATGGTACTACTCACGAAGGGACGCTTTCTGTCTGCTCATATTCGCGTACATCATTCTCGCTTTAGCTCTTTGCGCGGCTTGCAAATCTATCGCGCTAGTAGATCGAACGCCCGGAGTTGCACGATCTGAAGGCAAGTTGAAAGAAAGATTAGGAAATACGCAATTAGAGTAGGTATGCTAGGAGATTAACGCGATACACATTGGGTAACAAGAGTGCACATTCTAAGACGCAGTGATGTTTCAAAGCATCGAACGAGAAGGTAAGAATTATTACAATGACTATCAGTGGGTCTTTGGAGAACTGGAATACCAGACTGACGATAAGACCGTGGCAAGGACGGAGTTCGTCTGAGCGGGCCATGGGGTTGACCCGAAGAAGATTGATGCAAATTTTCCGTACTACCTTCATACGTTTAATGCAAAGGAGAGTCACAAAAGCAGCATGAAAAAAAGTGAGAAGTAGTTTATATAGAGAGCACTGTATCGTTACTTGCGTCTCTGCATTTATCGTACATCTACTACGCCAGTGCCTATTCTATTCGAAATCATTCTATATCTATCAATTAATAAGAACGAATCAATCAATGATAAGAAGATATACCTGTGGCGCTCATTACTGGTCTGGATGTTCGAGGGCTAACGCTGGCCGATCTGGTCACTACGTTCAGACTGTTAATGCTACCGCTATTGCTAAGGGACATCAACGAGCGTTTATACGCAGTGTCGAGGCTGTTGAGCAATGCCTCAGCTTGTTCCGGAAAATGATCTTTGAATGCCCAATACGACCTGAAAATATTGGAAATGTAACCGGTATTTTGTTTAAAACGGAGCGAACGGAAGCAACGAAGAATATTTACTTTCTAGCAAAGGCTCTTGCTTCCGAATCCGAGTCGGCGATACCTTTTTTGATCGTGTCTTGTAAGATGTTCAAGTGTTTCTGTAATATTTGAGTAGGCCATATTTGTAAAATCAGATTTAGATATTCGCACGATGCTCGACGTATATCTTTGCTCTTGTGACTTAAACAGGATGTGATAATTGGCACGAAACGACTGTAATGCGTATTCTGAAGAATAAACCTCACGGCTACGGCACCAGCTGTTGCCACAACCTGAATGTACAAAATTGTCCATGTAAGTTTTTTTTTTTTTTTTTTTTCTTTTTCTTTTTTTCCCCCACGTTATCATTGCACGCGCAAACACACACACACACACACACTTTTTCTCTCTCTCTCTCTCTCTCTCTCTGTGTGTGTGTGTGTTTGATTTTATAACGATGTATTGGCGTTAAATAATTACGAGTCTCACCTTGGCACTATTTTGTATGAGGTTCATTAATGTGAGTAAGACTGCTTCTCCAAAACTAGCGAATTTATTTTTTAACTGTTGACTAAGAAACGCTAAGGTAATGCACGCCTCCCTTACCACTTGCGACCTAAGATCCGTGCAAGCGACTTCGAAAGATCTTTGCACGCTTTTCAAGTTTTCTAAAAAGTTTTCGTAATTCGTACCACCCGCTATAACGATTGCTCTTAATTTTTTCATCTGTAAGATAATTAAGTTTATGCCATGTGCCGCTAGTTTAGACTGTTTAACGTTAGAACGATATTATCTCGGCACATACACTCTCTGTCCTTTGTTTCCAATCTTTTTTATCGTCACCAACGTTTTCTCTTATGATTTTCATCTGCTCTTCGAGATCTTTTGCGGAAAACAAATTTACAGATGGCACATCTTCGAACGCTGTAAGGAAAGTTTCCTCGTCGACGGCGCCAGCTTGACCTAAATACACAAGCAAATAAATAAATAGACAAATATATATTAATTATAAGACGTATGGATATCCGTATGAACGACTATGCTAAAATACGTACGTATTAATTTACTGATTTACTAATTTACTGATTTACTAATTTACTAATTTACTAATTTACTAATTTATTAATTTACAAGTTTCGATAGTTGAGAAATTTGGTGCGGCTATTTTGCAGATTTGCTGGATCAACGAAAAATTCTTGTAGAGTATCGAGATAAATCGCATATAAATTATCGATAGTTGTTGTTACGATAAAAGGTAAAACGACTGTAATTCTAGGTATATTTTTATTTTACCTCGTGGTAGTGAACTGGCTTTGTGACGCTTCAAAGCACTGTTAACTCGGCAAATGAGAGCGAGGGAAAAAGAGAGTGCCGTGTAAACAGACCAGATGACAGATGTATAGCCGGCTATACGAAACGATATGCGTACGCGAACGAAAACAGATGCAACAACGTTGTATAAAGCGTAAAGGCGTAAGGGGGTTCGAGCGACGATTAAAAGTGCATCATAGTACACGGTAAGAGGAATACGCGTTAGTTGCAACGAATTCGAGAAATTTCTGCTTGTTTACTTCTACTTGCATCGTGGTGGCTATTAAAGGGAAGGAAGAGAGAAAAGAGAGAAATAAAAAGAGCTAAACTCGTGCAATATGATCGAAAAATATGGAAAATTTGCGCGAAAGAACCATCGTGGTGTAATAGAAAATTAGTAATGCCAATAAAGTTTTAGATACCTGGTGTCGATTTTACTGACACGTTTCTTTTGACGGTTGTAGCCCTTGGAACCACGGAAGATGTATTACCAGGTTGAGCTGTCATGCAAGCGAATAATTAGCAGTCTCGTCAACGAAACGTCAACGGTTTATCGACATTTTGTCGGCGCATGATCGCAGAAAATATCGTTAATATCGCATGGTGAAATGCCGAGCGGTGACAAAGAGAAAGCAAGAGTTGTAACGTTAGCACGCTTCACAACACCTGTGCGTCGGTTGCAGGAGGAACACGTGCTTTCGTAACGTTAATCTTAAAGATCATCGCATTCATCTGGATTAACCCAAACGAACACAGCTTATCTCGTACACAGATAAAGCACTTTAATATATATATATATATTAGCACACAAAGCGTTTTAATTTGCATACAACTAACGGATTTGACTAACGCTTTGATAACGCTCTACGTATCGGAATGGACTGACTCTGTAAATACCGTAAAATAACTCGATACAACGATATTACGGTTGCTATAATAGAAACGTAAATGGACGCGTCTATAGTTGTTGTGTTCTGGTTAGATACACGGGATTGGGTAAAGAGTTATTTTAAAGTAGACTCGCTTCGAACGAGTACAAATACATCATCATGCTTAGAGAAGGAAATAATCGAAATACGACGTTTATACTGGAACGTGATCTCGATTTACACGGGACGAGAAATACCGTCGGGTCTATGGTAAATTGGCGCGTGCGTGCATATGCGTGTGCGTGTGCGTGTGCGTGTGCGTGTGAGTGTGCGTGTGCGTACGCGTGTGCGTACGCGTGTGCGTACGCGTGTGTGTACCTAGAGCTGAAGACGGAGCTTTCGCAGGACCGAATTGTCCTCTTTTCGGAGGAGGAGGAGCAGCAGCAGCAGTAGCAGCAGCAGCAGCAGCAGCAGCAGTAGCTAACCTTTTCACAGGAGCCGATTTAATCTGTAATATTCAAGTATATTAATCGGTAATAAAGTTAGAATAATATATTGTTATTATTACGGTAACGTGCGTTGGTAAACGCACGTACGTATACTTTGAAACGTTTAAACCGATACTCACCGCTCTGTCCGTTTCATCGATGGTTTTGCCAACTGAAAGAAATACGTTCAACGAGTTTAGCAAAAAGTATTCAAATATATGTATGTATCTTTTTTTTAAGGCATACAACGAAATTATTCGATTCTACTATAGCGAATATTCGCGAATCGTCGATATTTCGATATTTCGATATTTCGATATTTCGATATTTGGAAATCGAAGATTTCGTCTTCTCTTTTTCGCGAAAAGCTTTATACCTAAGTGCGGATATAGCCACGGTGGTTTGTGAATGTCGCAATGACAGCCTCTTGCTCGTGCACCTGGATGCTTTACGATATTATCCCATTGAAGAATCCATCTGCTACTTGAATCCCACAGCTTTTTATCGATACTGGGATATTTTTTTAAACCTCTGTGCAAGCAGCGATGGCCGCTTGACAACGGCATGTCAGTGTGATTCATGGTAATTAAAAAGTCTGACTTTTATCGGAATCACCGTATGACACGAGGCAGTTACGAGGCAACTGTTTTGTTAAGTAGAAAGCGTAATTTATCGTTGGACGTAGTTTGAATCGCGGCACGAAAAGCGTTGGTTATGGCACGATAACTCGATGCGATCTTGCTGCATCCTTTCGCATTTGCATGATATTAATCAAGACTCCACGTACGTACGTACGTACGTACATAGGTACTGAGAAATCGAGTTTGTCAGAGTTATTAACGAGATAGGTTCGCGCGAAAGACAAAAGATTTCCGCTTCGAGTCTCTTAGAGAACGACTCGAAACCCATTGAAATCGTTTCCTCGTTCGCGTTTCTCCTCGAGGTTAGAACGAACGAAACAATCGGCACGAAATAATTGGCGAGTGAAAGTGATTTGCATTATCCGCCGACAAGACAGGCGATTCCCGTTCAACTAATTGCTGATTTTTTTAATCGCCACTTTGTAATCACGGAACTCGGATTCTTCGATAACGTGGCCGTTTCGATCGAAAATAAATGGAAATTTACGATTGATAAAGAGAGAAGATAGAAGGAAAGAAAGAACTGGATCTTTTGCGATTGGAATTTTATTTCCCGACTTTCACAATGTTTCTCGTCTAACGTGGGGACGTGATTGAAATCGAACGACGAAAATCGATTGGCTCGGTGGAAGCAACGTCGGCGTTAAATACCAAATACCAAGTGCCGATACAAAACTGCAAATGAAACCTAGTAGACTGTTGTTCCTTTCGACTTTCGACTTTCGACTTTCGACTTTCGACTTTCGACGAAAGACGGGAGTAATCGAAATCGGATTCAAAGTCTTTGAAAATGAAAACTGGAAATCAAATCGGCGAGTACGGAAGAGTAGAAATTTCAAAGAATATTTCGAGCGGAGAGATTACAAGTTGGCCAAGCGACCAAAGCTTACGCGCGAATACGTATTACACGGCGACAGTCTCTCTTTCCTTACGTAGGGGTACTGGCGCCTCTCGTCTTCGGTGCGCCAACCAGCTAAACGGTAGAAATAACGGTGATCGACGTTTCTCAGGCAAGCTGGAAAAGCGTAAAAGCGAAGAAGCAATTCCGACATTAACTCGATAGAAGGTGAGAAGTTATAGATTCGCATTTGATAAACGCGTTATCACAACCAACGAGTTAATAAGGGAGGCGACAAGGCACGAGAGTTGTTGCGTTCGACATTTTGAACACTGTGTTTTCCGCGACCTACGACGAGAAGACGAGAAGACGAGAAGACGAGAAGACGAGAAGACGAAAAGACGAAAAGACGAAAAGACGAAAAGACGAAAAGACGAAAAGACGAAAAGACGAAAAGACGAAAAGACGAAAAGACGAAAAGACGAAAAGACGAAAAGACGAGAAGACGAGAAGACGAGAAGACGAGAAGACGACGCGGTTGAAAAAAAGTTATCGATAAATTGCACCTCCAAGGATGATTGCGTCACGAACACGATGCATAGCAAGTTGCGCGTAATAATCCATTAGCACACACGTGTACAAACACACCTTATTTATGCTTATTTATGCTTATTTATGCTTATTTATGCTTTATTATGCCGGTAACGAAAATCGTATAAAGATGCGCGTAAAGGATTCATCTCGCGGGGAAAATGATCTCCGGTGAGACGGAGAAGAAAGAGGTAATTCGGCACGACGCGCCTTCTCTTGGGGACAGGAAGAAGAAAAAAGAAAAGTGGGAAAGTTCTCGGTGGATCGGAAGAAAGGCGGGTAGTCAAAGTAGTCGCGGAAATATCGCGCGAGACAGCTATATAGCACATTTATATATGTGCGTTTGGAAGAGGTCGAGGAGCTCCGGTAGTAGTAACGCGACAAAACTGCTTTCCAAGAAACAAATCGACGCTCGACGATCCAACGAATCTACTCGCGTCCTTCCATCGCGAAACGGCTCAGTCACGATGACTATTTTCCAGGGCACAATGTATCGTCGATAGTTTCTTTGTATTTTGTTTTTTTGTCCAACAGCACACGTCCGTTAGAGTTGATCGCGCGGAGAACGCAAAACAAAGGAATCTTTTTCTTGCGCTAGCAGGAACACCGGCTTCCGTTACCTTGGTACAATCGTTATCGCACGGTATCGCACGGCATCGAATTAGCGTGGTAAACGCGACAGGCGATAATTCGCGTAAAACGTCCGTTCGTTCGAACGAACGCGATCGTGGCCAACTGACACTGCGAACGCGGTTGATTCTACGACGGATTGACCGTTCTGGCGACACCAGCTGCGAAACATCGTCGTATCGACGACATATTTCGTCGCGGTTGACTTTGATCGAGTAAACAAACGCGCAAAGAGAAACTGAAACGATCGTCCTTGCCCATTGTCCGTGAACGGTAGCAACGCGTGTCGCTTAGAACGCGTCACACTAGTCGCGCGGCCAGATCGTGTTCGGCTCGTGACACAGAAGAAAAAGAAAAAGAAAAAGAAAAAGAAAAAGAAAAAGAAAAAGAAAAAGAAAAAGAAAAAGAAAAGAAAAGAAAAAGAAAAAAAAAACACACGATCAGATCAGCGAGCAGACCGTCGCGACTTTGCATAAGCTTTCTCGAGGAATTCAGCGAGAACCGCTTTGACGAGATAGACGACGCTTGGAGAGAAGCCGCGTGTCTCGCGTTGTTAAATGGCCAGTCGTTTACAAACTGCCGTAAGCGATGCGAGACTGTCGCGAGACCGGCGGTGGCAGGCAGGAGGCCCGAGACCGATCGCGAGACTAAAGTCGGACAGGAGGAAGGGGACCTTCCCCTATCGGGTGCCCCTCGATGGCGGCCAAACCAAGCACAACTATGCGTAACATTCGAGAAGCCATATCTCTTCGTTATTACGTTAGGACCTTGGAACATTAGCGGACCATTGGAACACACCACTGGAACCATTGGACGATCTTCTCATCGTCGCGGATTTTGCAAGGACATTGTCGGAACGTGGAACGAGTAGTATCGTCGGTTGAATGGAGATGAAAAACGTGGAGGGAAACGGGCGGATCGAAAAACAAGCGACTACGATTAATGCGATTCCGTTCGATCTACAGTCGTTTGAAAAAGTATGGACGCGCGTATGGGGCGCGTGTAGGGCGCGTACGGATGGACGATACGAGAAGGCAGAGTAGACGAGGATTAACGTCGGTGCGAGTAAGAGACAGGTAAATAAGGTACGCGACGAATAAGGTGTGAAAACTGTCGCGCGATTCGACCTTCGAATCGAATCTCTGACGAGGGAAACACGGCGAGGATCCTTGGCGGAAAATTCAACCGCGATCACCTGCCGAGACCACGCGACAAAAGTTTCCGATAATCTACGCGATCGAGACGAGTCGGTGGCGCATCGGCGTGCAATTGAATTGCATGGAAAGGAAAGTAAGCGGCGATTACGATGTTTATGCGCGATAAACCGCGTACGTGCATGTATTATGTGGTATACAATGTGCAACACAGGGTCGGCCAGAGTTGGGCAAAGATTCCGCGGCAAACGAGTCGACGCGAACAGGACGATGAAAAACGAAAAAGGTTCGGCCGATATGTAAAAAGTGTCGATGAAGATTTTCTATTCGGCGACTAAGAAGCGACAATCGTCGAATTGGTTTCATATGGTTTTAGAAACGTTATCGAGTGCGCTCGATACTTGATAAGAACTTGGTCAAAAATTTCAAGGGGAAAAAGCATGGAATTGGGACAGCTGGTCGGTGGTTTTCCCTCGGACCGATCGATCGATCCGACTGCGTCCACGTTTTCACGTACGAAGACTCGTTCGAAATATTTGTAATTACGTGAAACGTTACGTGGAACGTTACGTGGAACGTTACGTGGAACGGTGTAATTGATAGGAAGCAATTGATAGGAAGCAATTGATAGGGACCGACGACCGCCGTCTCACCTTCTTCTAGAAATTCATCGTGAATCGAGCGCGGAATAAATTATGGATGGAATACGAGACACAGTCACGCTGATTTCTTCGGAAATCGTATTTACTATTTACCGTTGTTGACAGACGTTTCTGCCGTTGGTCGGTGAAAGTAACCTTATTTATTGTTTTTATTTATCAAAGAGATTTACAAGATACGATGCTTCCGTTTTGCCGTCGAAGAAAGCTGAATCAAGAGAAAGACGTATCGTTCTCTCATTGTATCGCCAGCTGGCATCGTAGCAGCAGCTACGACGCAAGAGCGGCGGAGGAAAAAGGAAAACGCGAATGCCAATTCCACGGAACGATCGTTAATCGTTGCTGGGGACAAGAAGAAAAAGAAGAATCAGCCACGCGAACAGATATTACATAACGCGTACCGTACGTTCCAGTATGTACGTTATTGTACATATTGTTCGCATTATCGGACGAAGATATGGTTTCGTCGTGATTGCAGGCAACAACTCGTATCGCTTAACCATTGATACTCCATTAATGTAATTAGTCGGCCGAGCTTTCTGTTTTCTCCTTTGAAAGCGCGTTTTGCTCGATTCACTTTCTTCGTACCGATATTGCTCGTAGTACAAGGAAGCATGTACAACTAGCAATGAATTTTCCCAGGTAGGAGGCCGCTTTCAGTAATCTCGCGTTTCGTAGCTGGTAGTCTCTGTCCACCGATGGTGCACGACGTTGCTTGCCACTCGTGGAATCGCCGCCTTTGTCAATAGACTAAGCGCGAACGTCGTTCCGAGTCCGCGCAGAATGTCAGCGAGAGTCGACGAGAGAGGATAAAAAGGGCATTCGTGCGCCATCCAGCGCTTAATGTCTCGCTAGAGAAGAGAGAAGAGAGAAGAGAGAAGAGAGAAGAGAGAAGAGAGAAGAGAGAAGAGAGAAGAGAGAACAGTGCACCATACAAGTGTGCACGGTAAAGATAAATCTTCGTTACCACCCTACCTTTCGCTTCTCTCGTATACTCTACACGCGTCTCGCGCGCTGTCCTCGGGGTATAAGGTCGCACGATACGAAAGCGAGTCGAAGCTGAACGGTGTGGGTGCTAAATACGATCGAACGGTAAAGGGTAGGTAGAGTGTAGTACAGTAATCTCTGTACCGAGAAAGCAACCGGCACCGCAGCAATGTACCTTGCAGAGACATTTTTATGTCGTAGCTGGCAGAGGAGAAACGTCCTTCCTAACTTATCTAAGCTGATCTTGGCTGATTTTTACTGATCTTGGCTGATTTTGACTGATCTTGGCTGATTTTGGCTGATTTTGGCTGATTTTGGCTGATTTTGGCTGATTTTGGCTGAGATGTTGGCTGATGTTGACTGATTTTAGATGATAGACGGATACCGATCGAAGAAACGGCTGTTTCGATATCAAGTACCGCCGCACGTTATAAAACGACGGACAGATCGCGATGGGTCACAGGGAAAGAGAGACTCGTGTAGATCTTTCGTAGCGGAGTATTCGCGCGGCTCGATCTTTCCGTGTCACGCGTCGCGTACTTACTTGCAAGGACTCTACTATTATTATTATTACTACTACTACTACTACTTACTACTAGTGTAATTAGCAACAACTGGAAATTCCGTACGACCGAAAAAGATATTCGCGTGATCGCAAGACAACAAACAAGAGCAACTCGGCTCGGACGACCCAGGTGCGTTCGTTTTCATTTTCTGGAAAAAGCGGAATGGCGAGTTTCATCGAGTTGCAGAAGGGAGGAATTATCCAACGATGAGGATGAAAATGATCGATAGCGACTCGCGAAGAACGGAAGAACGGAAGAACGGAAGAACGGAAGAACGGAGACAGGAAACGATTCGTGGTAATTTCGTGTTCTATTAATATATCTGAAATCAAGCGAAGAACCGTAATTCTCCTGCCAAGCCCATGTATGATCTAATCGCGATCGAGCGTCCAAGAGAAGAAGAAACGTATTTCGTCTTTAAACGTGGATGCCTTGTTGTGTCACGTATCGCAAATACGAGACACGCGATAGAAATGTTTTTTACAAACTGTTGATCGCAAAGAATGCTTGGCATACTGGACGCTGGATATAGGAAAGCTATATAGGAAAGATGTTTTCATCCGAAAAGTAAATACCAATATACAGTAAATACATATGTAATAAATATCATTATCGTTATCGTTACAGAGGCAAGGATTATTAATTATACGATGGGACGCGTGTGAGTATCGTGACTCGTCTTACTCGTACTACCTCGGTTTACGCGTACTACCTTTTACTATTCGCTAGAGCATCATCGAGCTGCATTTTTTTCTTTTTCTTCCTTCTTCTTTTTTTTCTTTTTTTTTTTTTTTTTTTCTTCTTCTTCTTTCTTTCATTGCATCGACAGCTTTGGAACTAATACGTAGAGTATTCGGTTGCTGGCGACACGTAATATTTGCAATCGAAATTCGAATACCCTGGCAGTAGCCAGTTACAATGTTGCAAGGTCGTTGGTTTTGAAGAAAAATGCCAGGACAGCTTTGGCACGGTATGAATTACGGACAACGTTTGAAACGATACACCGCCGCCGATATTGCACAGTATCGCACCGTGCCTGTCGGTGTATGTAATATTACGTAACATCTTAGAATAGACGAGGCAAATTAGTAATATGGTTAGTTTGTTGGTCGGTGATGGAAATGACGCTTTATGCGAAACCGCGAGAGAGACTTTGCACGGAAAACTAAAGTTTGCCTGTACGCGGAGCTTCGGATCCGCTTTTGGATCCGGCTGTTCGACAAGAAACATCTACGCGTGGCACGTTCCTTTGACCAACTGCGATCAGATACGCGGATCCCTTGATCGTCTCGAGCAACGTTCCTCTTTTTATTTGCATTCTCGAAGTTATTACGGTCCACACGTTCAAACGAATCTGTAGAGACAAGTTGTCGAGCAAACTGTTACGTACAACGGGGGAGGGGAGGGGGGGGGGGGGAAGAAGAAACGTGGACAGAACGTGGTTAGGATTTTAGTAAAGCACAAGTTGGAGGCAGAAGACGCGCCAGTGCGACGTAATTAAATTCAAATTGACCATGTTTTAACGTGCTGAATCGAGCGAATATTCTTATCACGTCGATGAACAAGCGGTTCTTGTTAAATATTCATCGTGTGTATCGGTAACGTGAACAATGGAGAAGAGAGGGCCGGTGGCAGTGTGTACGTACGTACGTACGTACGTACGTGTAAGACCGAGCAAGAGGCGAGGAAGGAAAAAACGAAGGTTGGCGTTCTCGAATGCTAAGGTATTCCAACGCGATAACGTTCATGGCTGCGGGATGGCAGCACGATACAGCTTGAATAATATAACGGAGGTGACGCGTGTGGCATCGGTTTTTATGCCTTTGCTGACTTAATTTGCTGGATACCTGGTGAGAAGGAAATTCGACGAATTTACTCACCGTCCGAAGACATGGCCAGAGGCAGCAAGTCGCCAGCGGCTTTCAGCTGATCGAATTTTTCTATCAGCAACAGCAATCTGCAACGCAAGATCGAGAACGTATCGGCTGATTGGAATACGCGCCAATGGATGGAATACAGATGAAATTCTTTTCTAATCTAATCGTAAAATATAACCGATAAAGTAATTAGCAAAGCTTCCGAGTAAAGGAGTGGAAATGCTCGGCGGCAAAGTTGTTTCAGCTAATTTAAAAGAAAGTAACATTTGACGAAAGAAAGAAATGCTGGCGAGAAGCCGGCAATCGATTTCGTTTTTTCACTCACTTAGCTTGCGGTACATTGTGCTTTCTCTGTAAATCCACTCGCAATCTTTCACCAACGTGTCTGTAGATATCCGCCAATGTGTTTAAAGCAGTTTCTCGCACTTTTTCGGATGGATCCGATAATAATTTCACGATACTTGGAATCACTCCGGACAGTATCATTTCATCGGCGCCGTGCCTGTAAAAAAGATTTTACGTTACAAAGATTTCAACGAGCGATTTCTACTAGCGGTAGTGTAAAAAGTACTGTAGGAAAAATGTTTCTTTAATTTTCTAGTTTAGTTGTCGCTGTTTCTTACTCGTTCAACGTCGTGGTTAGTAGAATCAGAGCTTCCTCTCGTAACTTTGCATTTTTGTGACTAAAGGCCGGTCGCAGTCTGTCCAATAGTTGTTGAGGAGACATACACCCTTTCTCCATTATTTTCAGAAGCACCAGTTGCGCCTTTTCCCGTGTCGCGTCCTTGCTGTCACCTATCGCAATACGTCGACATCGTCGATATTCTTAATCGCATCTCTGGCTATCTAAACGCTATCTCGCGATATACCGAAGGTAATAAAGGGATCGGTTTCCTCTTATGTATATTCGTAATACGCGGTTAACAACGTACGATGGCTCTGGTCGGATTTCGTTAACCAGCCAAACAACAATTTCCAACAATTTTTGGAAAGAGAGTTTGGTTTCCGTTATTAAGAATAATTTACGCATTTAACGGCAAATAAATAGCTGGAAGAAATAGCTTGGAGACACCTACCTAGTCTGTCTATCGTTGGCTGAATAATAGTGGAAATGTAAGGCTTGAAGTCGTGACCCATTCGATCCGCGAGAAACGTGAGGATTTCTAAACCATTCTGCACGACCTGCAACAACAGAATCAAAGGATCGTTTAAACATCTATGGCAGATATATCGATCGTTACAGAATTTCTCGGTCTAGCCGACCGAGCTATCGAGGCAATCCGAGGCTGCGCCGGTTAATTTACTCGACATAGAGCACGTTTATACGCGGCACTGTGACGAGAGATTAATTAACGACTCGGCGAGAAAACGCGTACACGGGAAACCAGTTTGTCCGTAGATACCGACCGAATCGCCGATCGAATCGCCGACCGATCGAATGAGCAAAGTCAAATGGTTAAATTAACGGCGAAATCCAGGTTGACGAAAAGAAGAAAGAAAAAGCGAAGTAAAGAAAAAGTTTGTTATTCGTTATGATTATTTTCAAGATCGGTGGTTTAAGGTGACTCGAAGTTTGAGTTAATGAACGCGCCGGGTTTTACGGTTTCGTCAGAGGGTTCAGGGTATATCGATCCACGCAAGATAAACTCTGCTTCCCCGAGTGTCACAAAATCCTAGACCCCCCTCCCTCGGCACTTTCCCTCTCGCTCGTTATTATACCTGGTCTACCGCGAGTTCTCCGCCTGCAACCTCGTAACGATTACTTCGCTTCGTTTTCCCTGCCTCTGCGCTTTCCATCGCGCGGAAACATAATCGCGGACGTTTGAGCGAATTACACGCATTCCGGTCCCGTGATCACACGCGAGAAATCAATAAGAATCTTTTACGCATGCCCATCTTTTAGGTTCGCCGGTGATATTCACCAAGTGCTGACTGTAAAACGTGCACGGTGGTATCGACTCTTAAAGAATCGAGCAAACTATTCGTGATTATTTCTCGTAACCGAATCTAAAGCAACCGTATCTCCTCTTTTCTTTGTCTTTTTTCTCGATTTGTCGTCGAAATACGATGGGAAAACGTTAAAGAAAACGATCCGAACGTTGAGACGATAATGCGTGAAAACAGCAGCTTCGTACGTGACATAGTTTAACGTAGTACGTTTCACAGGGGAAAAAAAGTAAAATACGACTCGTAGCGTATATAGCGAATTGGTAGTACGTAGGAAACGCGGAGGAAACGCGGAGGAAACGCGGAGGAAACGTCGCCTATTGGAAGACGAACGTTGGATTCGAGGGTGAACGAACTGCTCCTGCGAGAGGA
This sequence comes from Bombus dahlbomii, assembly GCA_037178635.1. Classification (NCBI taxonomy): domain Eukaryota; kingdom Metazoa; phylum Arthropoda; class Insecta; order Hymenoptera; family Apidae; genus Bombus; species Bombus dahlbomii. The sequence continues at coordinate 12,832,051 of CM074111.1, read as the reverse complement.
GGACGAGTAGATCGATATAGAAAGTGCAAGTGTATATAGGCCTAGCGTTCGCTGCGTTTATCGCGGTAGAAACCTTCGAAGTAAAGCCCAGTTACTCGGGTTGTGTTTCGACGATGACGAGAGCTACGGCCAAACGAATATCGCTCGGTAGACGATGTAACACGGCCAGAGCAGCAGCGACGGCCACGGCAATGTTCGTTCGATGCGAATCGGCGATCGGTATTGGCAATCACTCTCGTCGAGTCGAACCCGATCTCTCAAGTGCACACGGCCGGCCGATCCAATGTCACTGTCTGCAAAAGCGTCCATTACTCGGCGACAGTTTAAATACGTTTAACGAACCGCTATACATAGACGTATAAACCTATTTTAGAGTCGCGGGGTAAACGTTCTCTCAGGGCTGTCGTCTGGCTGTGACATCATTGCTCGCCACCGAGGCTTTTCGTTTCTCTTTCTGTCTTAACTTTTATATAATTAGCACACGGTTTAATCGTTAACAGCCTGGGCTGAACGCGTCCGCTCCAACGTCCTTAATCTCTAGCGATAGCAGCATCGCGTATACAGAGTACAGGCATGCATAATTGTTATATTTTATGTAACATTTTTCGATAGTGATCTTAGGAAAGAAAGCCTATATAGAGGACAACCGTCCAACGACGATTGGGTAAGTTTTAGCAAACAGAACGTCAGACCAATTAATAAGACGCACAGTTAATTACCGATAGAGATGATCGGAGAAGTATTTAGAAAGAAGGGAAAGACTTTTACGTCACGTTACGTTTTACGACTGAACTTGATCTCTGAAATTTGGCATCTTGAGGAGAAGAAAGGTCTACCGCTGTTGGACAACTGTCGCTTCGTCGTTCGAGTCAATCGTCTATCGAGTAGATCACGAACGATAAACAACGAAAGATGGACAAAGCGCGCGTGTGTAAGCCAGTTGTCCGTTTGGCCTTAGTCGTCAAAGTGTGTGCGCGCGCGATGAGAGGGACGGGTGTGGTGGGGGGTGGGGGGGTGGGGGGAAGAGCAGGGTCCGTTAAAACTGGTAAAACCACGTGGGAGGTGGTTTCTCCTTCTTCTCCTTCTTCTTCTTCTTCTTCTTCTTCTTCTTCTTCTTCTTCTTCTTCTTCTTCTTTTGCTCGCAAAAGCGCCGTTCACGGTGAAATACTCGTTCGTGCTTTTGTTGCAAAGCAATCGCATTACGAGCGACGAACAGACCAAGCTATTAAAGAGAATCAAGCAGAAGCTCTATCGAGTAGAAATTGTCATTTACTGGACGACGAATCGAAGCGAACGTGCATGCTCCTTACGATCGGCTGGATGATGATTTCGCGGTTTTGTTATCGCTCGTTTCTTACGAACCGCTTGTTCTTACTTATTGCTCGGGCTGACACTGTACTTCGTAAAACGAATGCAATTATTGTTAATCGTACAACGTGGATCTCGTGTCACGTATTCGCCTAAAGTAGCACGATAGGTGAGGAGGGGGGGGCGGGGAGGGCGGAGAGAAAGCGAAGGGGGTCAGTCAGGGGGGAGGAGCTGACGTAACAAGTAGAACGAGCGATTACGATCAGACCGTGTTGTTCGGACAAATTCTTCATCGGTTGATCCGAGGATTTGTCTAACGGTACAAGAAAACGTTGATTTAATAATCGCTCGATTATGACCAAAACGAGATAAAGCCTACTGCGTCGTCGATCGTGTCAATTACGTCAATTAGGAGAAGCGAGCATCGATTTCACAAATACCGGTACACGATTTCGAGTTATTACGAGCCCGCACGGTATATATACGTATATAGGTATGAATCACGGTGACACGTATCCTCCGACCCATCTATCGGCTTTCTGGGAAAATAGTTTCACATTTTTTAATATCAAAGTGCGTCAATTTTATCTTATTGACACGACCGTACCAGCATCGCTTCCACAACCTGTTCGTAGAAAGAACTTTGGCTTTCGTAAAATTTTCATTTAATTTCAACATCGATCTGTCCGGCTATGTTTGAAATCCATCTATCTAGATATCTATCGGCTGTTTCTGTAACAGGATCGTAATGCCGTTTAATCGTTTTCCAATTATCCAAAGCAATACTAGAAAATTGTATTCGCGTATCGATGCGCGATGATCGACCGTGGTGGAGACACGCGTGTCCGTGTTTCGCGGCGGGGCGCCGGTGCATCCAGTTAGTCGCGTAATTGTCGCTCAGCGGCTATTAATAATTTATGGAATAACAGCCGGCACGAAGGGTAAACCGAGCTTCGCCGCTTTGAATTTCAACTGGCGTTATCAAGATGTCTGTCGTTTTTACGGCCACCTTTTTCACGAGTTATCGAGAGCGATCAGACGTGGCAGACTCTATAGCAGTGCAAGTTGCAGAAAGAACGCGATAAGTGTAAAAAGCATCGAGATCACCGGCAGGCGAGGCTGATGTCATGCTTCTTTAAATTCGAAAAAGGAAACGTTCGCGACAGAGGAACGGAACGACGGTAACGTGAAGAGGAAGAGGGACAAACTACGGGCCGCGGTTCGCGTTGTCCCGCGTCCTTGACATCGATACACGGTGCACCGTTGTCTTGTAAAAATGGCACGGCTAATCGTAAGATCTTCCATAACAAGACTCGACTCGTCGGGATTCTCGATCGCGACAACATACAAGAGCATCCGGTTTCCTTTGTTCGCAACAATGCTCGCAACAATGCTCGCAACAATGCTCGCAACAATGCTAGCAACAATGTTCGCAGACAGCGCGTAAAACTATCGATGGTACTGTCATCCTCATTTCTCCTGCTTTCCTCATTTCTATGCCACTTGGTGACTTTATAGGTTTGCTGCGGTGAAAATTAAGAAGGAACGACGGTGTGCGTGCTTTCATCGCGTCGTCTTCCTTAAAAAGAACGTAGACGGCGATTCCTTTCGATCGACGTATTTCCTATCCGTCTCCGTGGAGACGCGACTCGAGAGATCTCGCGACAAATACCGAAACGCGCTCTTGACGCGCATCTGTTTCTTCGTTACCTCTTACCCACGTAATAACGGACCTGCTAGCGTTCTCGATCGATACGTCTTCTATTGCACGATCCAAACTTTGGGAACGACCCCTCGTCGCCTAACCTTATTACCTCTTTCGTAACAACTGTTTCCTAGTGGTTTCAACCACCGTTTCGCGGCGTTCGCTCGATATTCTCGCACCAACGACGTGCGACTCGGCAACAAGTGTCGCTGGATAACGATACACGACCGGCTAATGCCTTTTCTTCTACTTTTACTCCAATTTATTTTCCATATCGATATCGAGCTCGCGCGTGCAAGTAAAGATTCGCTCAACGGTGCGTCAAGTTGGCAAAATTTCCGTGCAGTCGTTTCTTCCACCTCGTACCTCGTATCTCGTATCTCGTATCTCGTATCTGTACAACGCTCGGACCATAGTACATGTACCAACGTTAATTCGAGATTTTCCTTCTCTGCATAGAACCCATCTAGGAGAAAGACTTACGAGAAACGCGGTAACAACGCGTAAAACGATAAAAAAGCTAGTCCAAATATAGAGAAACGAACGGGCAACTATGCATGTTTTCCCAAACATGTTTTACTAAGTATACTTGCTTATTCGTACATTACACGCAGAGAAATGTATCGTGCAATGTACGGTGTACCGGGGGATCCATGGTTCGATGGATTATTAAGAAAGAGGCTGAATTTGAATCGCGAACAACGCCGTTCATCACTGCGAGGAGCAGAGTTTTTCTCCGTTCCTCGCATGCAGTCTCGCAGCAGAATGACGTAAGCTTATTGACCTGGTGAAATTTGGCTAGTGTCAATTTTTCAATGTTCGCGTCGCAGAATGTAGTATGCTGACGTCATTCCGCGCCGATTTCCATCGACGAACTCGGGGAGTCAACTTTTGACCAACGCAACGCTTGTAAGTCGTTTGTTCGTTCGTTCGTTCGTTCGTTCGTTTGTTTGTTTGTTTGTTTGTTTGTTTGTTTGTTTGTCTGTCTGTAAGAGGAACTGTTCCAGAGTAGAGCCGTTCGTTTCCCTCTTGATCTTCGCACGAGATAAATCCATTCGTAGAAACTCGCCCGGAAATGCTAAGAGAGAATCGAGCAATTTGACTTTGCAACTTTCCCTCGAGTGCCTGTTAATGAGAAAGAATACTCGTGTAACGTGCGAAACAAAAATTCCTGCGGCTAATTGCTTCATACGTAACTTTTCTTCGTGTCGCTTCTATTCATTGCTCTTTCACGCTCTTTCATGCTCTTTCATGCTCAGCATAATTAGAGACGTTTCAAATATATTATACATAGTAATATATAGTTAAATGTAATAAATGTAATAAATGTAAAATGTAAAATGTAAGATATAAAATATAGGTGCTTGAAATATACAACTGATATTTATCATATCGATGAAAAGAATAGTTGCTAGTTGATATTAATTAATAGAGATAGAGAAACGGTAGGAACGGTAAGAACGAAAGTGGATGAAAACCGGTCGTGGGAAGAGATCCGAATCGAGTAAATTTAAGCGTGTAGGTTCAATGTTAGAGACGTTAGAGCGATCGAAACATGTGTTTGTTGCCACGTTCCTTGTTTCAGCTTAAATTTAGCAGAGCAGACGGATTTAAATTAAAGACTCGAAGCGGAGATTTAATAACGAAAGTTGGGAAATTAACTTAAACTACAACTTTCAAACTGTAACGAAAACATCGACGTTTAGATCGAATCACACCGGTTATTCTATCGCGTTCTATCCGGCGTTCTATCCGGCGTTCTATCGCGTCTTGACTGCACAACGACAAAGACGATTAGAGTACTTGCGTACGAAATTTATTCGATTGCCTTAACATTGTGCCGATTCGTTGCGTATTTTTCTGTTCGTCCTCTCGCGCATCTTCGCATTCAACGTTTCTTCGTCTATTACCCCGACGAGAACGTTCACCGATTGCGAATCCAATAGCTTTCGACTAAACGCCGATCGTTCGGCAACGCGCTCCGTGACACACACTGTACGTACATGGCGTGAAAGTTTTTTTCCCCTTATACGTTCTTGGCGCAAAACCAGCCCGAGTTAGTTTTCTACTATCTCGACGAGAAACCAATCTCCTCGTAAATCATCGTATTTTCGTCTACTAAACCTAGTGACGAAAACGATTATTGAACGATAATTGACAATAACTGGTTACCATATCCAAACGCGGATAACTAAAATGATATCTAGCCACTGTTATCAATCGCACCAAAGATTCATACCATAGATGCGAGATTAGATGGAGATCCACGTATTTTGGATGCAAAATAATAATCGATAATTCCGGAGATGACGAAGAATCAAGCTCGGAGCATTATCCTTATATCCGTATAATTATCCTTATTACTGTACGTTTGTTACGGCTGATCCATCGTTTTCATATATCCGTATTCCTGTTAACTCTTCTACTATATTTTAATCTTACTTGCATATTTCACCAAGCAAGAAAGCTTCTCGATGCTGCAACGAAATTATATCCCACGTTAAATTATATCAACGAACGAAGACCGGTAAAACGACAAACTACGTGTGCCAATAACCATTATTTTATATCTTTTTCAAACTTGGTTACAATCAGATCGAAAGTAACGATCAGCTGTAAAAAGCTGCAAATGTTCCGTCTATAGTTGTACTGAGAAAATGAAAATTTGATAATTCGTTTACTTTTGTCTACGCGCTATCTATATATCTATTATAGAACGCTTCGATCGTTACTCGCTCTCGCCATTAAAAACATTCGAAATTAATACTCGACGTAATTGTCAGTATATCTGGCTTTGCCAAAATAAAACAGTAACAAGTCAAACGAAGCCTTCTTTCCACCATTTTTCCTTTCTCAAGATATCATAATTCATCGAAATTAAAATATTCAAACGTCTCCGTTGTTTTTCCCTTTCAACGTTAATACATTTAAAATACATTTTCCCTTAATATTATATTATATTCTATTATTATATTACATTATATTACATTATATTACATTATATTACATTACATTACATTACATTACATTATATTATACAGGCTGTTAGCAAGTAAAAGACTAAATATTTTCCATTGAAATTGAAGAGAACGAAAGAAAATAACGAAACTTTGGTTTTTCTCCGCTTCGCCGTCGTAAGGGACAATATATAGTATATTATACATATACTGGTTCGTTGCCCGGACGAATGGAGCACGAGTTTTAGCAAGGAGGAAGGAATTTATTGGAAACATCGAGGATGAAAATTGGCATTGATAACGCGTGTAAATCAAGCTGTTCCATCTCCTAGCGGAGGATCAAGCGACTGAAGAAAGGCCGCGCGGATCTCGAATCTTTGTCGATCGAATCGGATCGTTGTCTCTAAAGCAAGCTTCGTGCTTCAAGCTGCCCCCTTCTATTTTACATGTAAAAACCGCGAAAGGTCTTTCCCTTTTCTCTTTATTTGTTTCTTTTTTTTCTCTTTTTTCTCCTTTTTTTTTTGTTTTTTTTTTTTTTTTTTTTTTTTTTTTTTTTTTTTTTTTTTTTTTGTCGCAATTCCTCGAATTTCATTTACAAATCAATCACGTCGCTGTCGCCAGTGGTATCGTCCATTCCCGAGCTGTTTCGATTCGAGCGTAGAAAGTTTCGTGTGCAGGCAGAATATAATACATGTAGGTCGACCAAAATAAAATGTACACAAATATGTCTTTGGCCTGAGAGAAAATTCGAAATATGGACGACCGGATTGTTCCTGTTAATTGCAATTTATTTCTCACGCACGATCATGATTACGCGAATTCTATGGACCGATAGAAGGCTGTTGTTTAGCAATTAACGTTTTCACGTTCTGACCGACAGTTAGAAATTTGATAAATTCGATAAATGAGCGACTCTGCCCGTACGTACATCATCTACGCTCTGTACAGTCCCGGCGGTTTTGTCACCCGGCGCACCCCGCTCTCTGCACTTTCCGCCTAAACACCGCCAAGTCGCTTCTTTTCATTAAGAAATTTTTTTTTTTTTTAATCCTATTTTGTCCTATTCCGTTGCATACAAACGCAAAGGTCACGTAGGCTAGAAACGTCCATTAGGCGTTATTAGCATGAATTACTCTATCGATATGTAAATGGCAAAAAAAGAAAAAAGAGGGAAAAAAAAAAAAAAAAGAAAGAAAAAACTGCCACATCTCTGTTGCGTGGTCTTGTTTACATAACAAACGATAGACGTTCATTGTCAACGCTAAAAATAATAATACAAGAGTTTGGCAATATGAAAACGTATTACTTGACAACAAACCTCGTGTACGTGATTATTCGCTACTTCGCACGCTTTCTATTTCAAATTAATAAACTATGAAAGAATTGCACGATATTCTATTTTATTAATTATCGCGGCTCAACACCAAAGTCGAACATCCTTAAAGTTACGTACCTATGTACCAACTTTTGATAAACTTATGCTTTATTGCTTAATTGGAAATACTAATACGGAAAGACTCGTTACCTTTGGGTTGCCGTTGCTTAACCATGGTATGATGTTGTCGATAAACTGTCCGATGTCCTGACACTCGATGCTCCTGGTCGCATCTCCCAAGTAATTCAACAGCAAACTACCAACGTTTAACTTTTTCTTGATGTCAGTCGTTGACAGGAGCGGCATAAAACCGTCCATATCACGCGGATTCACCGCCATGGTGGCTAACACGCACGACGTCTCCACACCTTTGCGAGTCTTTCAACGAAACTAGATTTCACTCGTGTACGTCAAAGCACATAGCTCATCGTGGTTTCGTGATGCACCAGAACGAAACACGCGTCTTTCGTCATGTCAACGACGTTCACCACCAAGAACACGTATATCGGCGAGGCGGAACTGTCCCTGCGATTTAAAAGCCATACGCAAAACAGTACTTTTCCCTTGATTCTCTTACACACACGATACACGATAGTCGTCGCGCGAGTTACACCGAAATTACGACGCTACGCGAGTGATGTTATTGAACGATATTTCATACAGGATTCCGTGAAACTTTCCACCTTTAAATAAGAAACATCGCTCACGTTTCGCTTGTATTATGCACAAAAGATAATGTAACGTAACGAAAATCATCGGCACCGTGCACGCGACGCCATTTTCATTCCTTAGTGCCGTCTGTCTCTCTCCCTCTTGAACGATAACGACGCCAGTTAGTTCGAGCGGATGCCGCTATAACTATAGCAATAGTTGGCCGTTTCAAATATTTTTCGAATATTTTCCCCCCCGTTATCAACGTTCCGAGCAACTGTAAATATTTTTTCCATTCTTATCAATTATCGATCGACCAGCTAATCCGCAAGTTCTCCAAAGTCTCTATGCAGAACGTTCACCCTCTCTTTATCATTTCGCGTTTCCATTCGCGTCTACCGCAATTTTCCAACCGACTTCTCTAAAAAATTCTCCTCTATTCCAGATCTTTCGTTTAACTTTCAATTTACAACTATTTGTGTATTTTGTATATATTTAACTTTGTCTATCTGAATATTCGAATACTCGACAGTTATATCGGACAATTCGATTCTTAATCCATATTAATTAATTGTTAAAGAAAGCAACGATACAAACGTTAAAGATGCAGCGATCAACGTATACGTATATACAATGTATATGAAGGACATAGTACATTTGTATCAACATTTAGCTATGTATTTCTGCAACCGTATTTTAATGAAGATGTCGATATATACATAGTTACAATCACATATACAATATTATATTATTTACAGTCATTCTAATAGCATGCGTACGCATTATATGCAATCTCATCCCTCCCATACTTTAGCCAAAAAAATATCTAGTAAAGTATTTAGGAGCATGGTCATTATCGTCTCGCATCGAGGATAACAGTACGATTATGTCAAATTTCGACGACAACGGTTTCGAATTTCAATATAATTTATTTATAACAAGTAGTCGAAGAATTTCCCACAACTTGTTCGATGATCTGATTTATACAAAATTATGTAATCACGACTAGTATATTCACAATGCAACAGTGGTGAAAAATTTAACGTTCCTTCTATCTTATTTTTCTTCCTTTCTTCTCTTTATATATAGACAACTAAAACAGTTGAAAAGATTGCTTATCAAATTTTATAAAAAAAAATTTAAAAAATCATCATTTTAAAAAAATATCTTTCTTTAAAAGATATACGTTCTTTTACTTTTTGTACAACCTATATACATACATACATACATACATACACACGCATACACGCGCACACGCACACACATATGTATATATATACACATAAATTATAAAATCTTACGATAAAAAAGAGCAACAGATGTAAATCGGTACGAGATTATCATATTTTCATTTTTTAGCGTTATGCAGTGAAAAACAAATAATCTGATTGAATCAATATCGTTTTATTGCACTTTCCTTCTCGCCTTAAACTGTGCTTCATTTGTCTTTGGTATAGTTTTCTATGCGTGATGAAAAGGCCATTTGTTTCTTTGACCTACTTTATTTGTTCATAGAAAACTTTGTTTTAGTCTTATTTAATACATTACCACGCACTGTTTACTACACAGAAAATTGTGAATTAAAAATAAATGATATCTGCATATATGTATATACATACATACATACATATATATATACATGCGTACACACACACGCGCGCACACACACACACACACACGTATATACATATGTATGTATTACTCTCTGTAAGTGGCATATCGCATGCACCTTTCATGGATTACTCTTTAACGTAATTAGACAATCCAACCAACTGTTTCTAAAAATATCGATATTCAAATATCTTAAGTATAATCTTACTAAGCGATAATCGAAATAGTAGGAATTAGTCTGAAGTCAACGTCGAAATGTTCTCTATAAATTGTAATTGGATATCTAGTGGTTAAGTAATTAGCATTGAAACTGATTGATTCTTCAGAGTCAGTCGGATTGCCTAAATCCATGTGTGATAATAACTCAGATACATTAATTACGATTAATTACGTACTTATCCTAACAGCTACAAGGTACTTAGTGATAAATATTATCTATGTATCTGATTATCAGAGTCAAGGAAAGATTCATTGAGAATGTCCTGCTGTGCCTTGGCAGATGAACATGTTTAATTACTATTATACGTATTAAAGCTTGGTATGTTAATGTAGCACGCTTGTCGAAGCTGCCAATTTTCTATTTAGAATCATGTCATCTTACCTAAATAATTCTAGTTAGCAATTCAAAGAAGACTATAATTATTACATCTTAAGTTTCGGCTGGCGTTTGCTCTTGCATACTTGGCAATATAAAAAACGAATTGCTTATATAGTTGTACTCTTAACGCAGGGGGACAAAGGATTTTCTAATCGGTGGATCTTTGATAATCGATGAAATATTTAATTCTCTTCCTCCCTTATTCTCACTTTTTTTTCTTTTATAGTTACTATACCGGTATTTTAACCGGTGTAAGTTAAATGGAGCGAAATGAACGAAACAATTTTTTTAACGCGTGATCATCTAGGATTTGCTAGATATTGCTCCTTTTATTGATTACTATAAGTAAATAAGTTCAATATGACGATATATGTGTACCAATAATTAAAATCAACTGTTGGCATGTGATATTTGAAATTTCTATGAACGCCGTATATATATATATATATATATATATATATACACAAATTGTGTATAATTCGAGTGAAATGTAACTGGTGTATATAACAATGTAACGAAGCGATTCGAGTTGCCATGACTCTCTGAAATGGAAGAAAAAGATCCATGCTCGAAAATGAAATCTTCTGTTTCTATTTTATATATATATATATATATATATGTATATATATATATATATATATGCGCAATAAAAGTGCAGGAACAAATTGCACGCTAATTTTATGTAATGATAAATAAAGCTATCCCTTAGCTAGTTCGTTTCTTTACCATTTTGAACATTTTTTTATGGTTGTGTCTTTTTCAACTCGATTAAATCAGTAACGTCAAGAAAAGGGGTGCTATTGTTGTTGTTGCAGTTGTTGCAATAACGGGCACACCTCAACTAATGGTGTCCCTAGAATTTCTTGACATACTTGATTCATGTCGGGTTCCATCATAAGCGAAGAAATCTGATCCTCCGTTAACATTTCCACGCTAATTGTCATGCAATAGAATTAATTAACATAAAGTAATTCATATGACAAGGTATTTACAAATGGTTACGTACCTTGCTAAGCTTTCGCTATCGGATGTTTCCTCGTCCGCATTAAGATAGGTCATTGTTTTTTCTAATGGACTAGGAACTTTCTTCCCCTTCCCTTCCACTTTCTCAGACTTTTCAGATCTCTCCTTGTCTCTCTCTGCTATCTTTGGTTCGTTGAAACGTCGTTCCGTAAGGCTAGATATGTTCAACATCATCATTCCGTGATTGAGAAATTCTTTCACCCGTTCTCCTGTGCCGCCACTCCATAACATATCAAGGGACTGTCTTCTACTTGAGTTTGCTATGACAATTAATATTATATATATATATATATATATATATATATATATATATATATAAGCCGACTAACTTAGTTTCACCCAAATACATTATATTACTAAAAATATATATAGCCAAATGTATATACCTGAACTGCCTCCGCTGGCTTCGCTGCCAGCTGAACTTCTGGTTATCCAATTAGCTAAACTGGTATCGAGTTTGCTTTTACTTTTCACTGACGGACTCCTTGTTACTTCCGTTTTCTTTTCACTGCTTAAACTAACTTCGTTTCCTTTCGGCATGGCAGGTAATGACTTTTGGGTTACTAATTTCTTTCGACTAGCTGCTTCACTGAACGACTGAATATTTGCACCATTGGTGGGTGGGTTGTTACCTTCCGGAGTCAAGTCCATTGGTAGCGGTTTATAAGGAATTTGATCTTCTTCGTCCGAGTATACTTCGTTATTGTAATATACTTCGTCCGGAGAATTATTTAAACTAATTTCTGTCCATTCCTCCCCGTTTTGTACAGTGTTATTAGTGCTTTTTAAATCCACTGGTGTTTGTATTTTCACTCGTTTTTCTATCGGCGAAAGAATATTCGACAAGTCTGACAACCGTGAGGTTGAAGAACTTGTTTGATTTAGCGTTATGATATGTTTCGTATCAGTTGCTGCAATGCTTTTTGGACGGTCTCGTTTGATATATTTCCGCGGCTCTGTGGATGAAACGTTCAAGTTACTTAGGCCCAAATATTCGGAAGAAGGCTCTCTATCGATCTGGATAAACATACAATGAAAGTCATTAATATACTTATAAAAATCATTTGACATATCCTATCGATATGATGAAGTATAATTACTCTTGTAGGCACAGGACATTGTGTACTAGGACTCATCTTATCGGGAAGGCGCAAGTATTCGTCGCTGGTATAATCTGTACTATCAGGTGATCCAGTAACGCTAGAATCAGTTGGAGTTCCTGCATTGGGCTGTAGAGAAGATTGGCCAACGGTATCTCTCGAAGATTTATCGAAATCGTCCGCTCCATCATACTTCCTAGTCTGTATATAGGAAATGAAAATTACTACTAGTGTGCAAATTACCACTAGTGTCATAGCTCGGACAAAAGTTAGTTAACAATTATACCCTATGGATTTCATCGCTGATCTTTTCCAAGTTTCTCAGAGCCTCGGCGTAAGTCATTTTAGCTTCACCCACTGATCTTTCTAATGCGCTTACTCTTAACTTTTGCTCTTCCAGCATTTGATTAAAATGCGCTTTCATTTCGTAATATGGCCTATATGATAAATCAATTAATAATAATTAATTAATAAAGTTTGGAACGTGTATTTTAAAGAGAAGCTTGATACTTTTCTATTAAATCTTCTTTTAGTTATATCTAATAAAGTAGATCTCACGTGAAGCATGTTTGAATAAAGCGGAATTTTTTGTACAAAAATGCTTATCTATGAGATATTTTATAAAAATATAATTCGTGCATAAATAGGCTGGTAATTTAGAAGAAGAAAAAGAAAAAGAAAAAGAAAAAAATCGTCAGAATGGGGCTTGTCCATAGCAAAGACATAAAATAAATATGGTGTAAAAAAATAAAAAAATAATGTCTATCCTACTTACAACATGAGCAAGTTGTGCCTGTAGGCGATACTGTTTATCAGAAGCAAGCTGCGACGTGCACCCATACTGCCAACATGAATACAAACCAAAAGACATAAATATTCTAATATCTATATAAAATCAACGTAAGATAGTAAACAATAGAAACATAAATCACGAAATATACGTATAGGAAGAAAGTAAACAAGAATGTTAAGAGTCATGGAAAAAGAAAACATTATTATCGGACCATTAGATACTATACACGTACATATGTTGAATATATATTATGTTATTTCTTTTCATTTAATTTTTTAATTAAATTATTTTTCATCAATTGTACTAAATAAATAAGTAAATGAATAAAAAAGTAAATAAATAAATAAATAAAGAAAGAAAGAAAGAAAAGGAAGGAATATATATATATATATCTTTTTTCTTTTTCTTTCTTTCTTTCTTTCTTTATATGTGTATATATATATTGAATGACTAAATGCGATGCATTCCATGCATTATTAAGTAAGCTAAAGAATCATTCAATATTTAGCTAAATTGTAAGAGGGTGCGTCAGGTACATACCTGGATTTAGCAATTGCACGTTTTAATTCACGTTGCAATCTTTGAACCTCATGTTCTGCTTTATGATATAGAGCAGTAGTGTGTCTATGTTCTGCTTCCGACAAAGCTCTCTCATGCTCGGATTCATTAACTCTGGCAGTTGCATGATTTAACATCTCCTATGTAATAATATAACAACGTTAACTCTCAACATCATAAAATTCAGGTCAATAATTTTTCTCAGATAACGTGGATATTACCTGCCAAGCATGATCGAAACATCTTCCCTCTGTCCTTAGTCCTTCTTCGGCTAGATAAACCATCTCTTTGGCTGCTGCATGCTGACTATTGGCTCTTTCAAATCTAATTGCAGCCTTTTGTGTTTCGTGTAAAGCCTTAAAGTATGCATTAAATTAGCAATTATGGGACGTACTATGATAGAAAATGTTTCTTACTTCTTTTGCTTTAAATCTGGCATCATAATATGGCCTAGATTTTTCAATGCATGCGCCAAGTTTCTTAGCTAAGCTATCAATTTTTAATGTAGATTCGCAAAGTAATTCCCTAAAAGTTGCTCTTGCTTCCTGGAAATAAAAGCTCGTTGAATAATCAGTGGCTGAAACATAGTTTGTGTTTTTGTACACCTTAATTCACTTTGATAAATTGAATAGGAATGAAGTTTCAAGTCACACAGCGTTTCTTTAGACCATGTTATAAATGACTATAAGACGATCTTTGAAGCCATTATCCATTTACTCGTACCCTTCATAGCAATCACCTCAATGAAATGTAATCAGAACCAGTTTCAAAACTTGCTACTAATTTGATACCCCAAGGAGAAAGATAGTTATTTTAATTGATCATACAATGAAAAGTTAAAGTTATTTGTATAAGAGATATATAGCGTATAAGAGTAATTTTATTATACTTACGTCTAAGTCAACCTCAAGCTTGTTGATATCGTCAGTAGCAGTATTCAATCTTTCGAGTTCAATCTGAAATGATTGTTAAAAAGTTTTGCAACACAACAGAAACTTACGTAAGAATTATTATGCAAAAATATTGTTCCAAGTAGTAACATAGTATGATTGAAACACGCTGTCTAACTTGTAGATTAACCGAAGGACTTGATTTAATAAATCAACTATAGCAAGTGGATGATTGAGAGTGGATAATTAATCAGAGAGGATGATTTAGAAAGTAAGTACAGAGTATTTTGTGATTCTGATAAAGGAAACTTTACATTCGCGAAAGCGTTAATAAATACAAAAGTGACAAGAATCTGGATGATCAAGGTACAAGTTTTACTAAATATTAGATGCGATTAAATGTTTTAACGATGGTAACGTGGAAATGTCAATATTATAAGTATTATAAGTATCTAGGTTTTGAAGCCTATAAATTATTGGCAGAAAAACGCATAGGTTTACCTGTACTCTAGGATCCACTGCATCGTCAATACGATCGGAATCATCGGTACTCTCTTTCTGCACACGTCCACTCATAATTAAAGGTAAAACTGAATTTTATTTACAAATTTTCATACCACCTGTATCGTCTGCTACATATCAGGTGGCCATGTTGAATGTCAGAGCAACTAACAGTACCGTCCATGTTAAAACGGTCAAGGGCACTTGTAAATTATCTACTTATTCTTTTACAAAAATATACGATGACGATATTACGGTGTTTGTTAAAAAATTCCGACACTAACTACTATCCGATAGTATATGTAGCAGACGATAGGAGAAACATTTTCAAAGGCTCGTAAAACGAGGATATTATTCTCTGTAAAATTGTTCTACGATAGAAGGAAATGTAACGGGAAAGTATACGTTGGTAAAAATAACTGCAAAGATTTGGATTATGTTTTAAGGTAGAACATGTGTTCTATGCATGATTTATTTAAAAAATGGCAGAGTTAGTTTGGCTTCGCCGAGTTTGACTATACAAAAGATGCCGCCGTACGATGGCAAACATGGCTACCCAAGTGATTGGACATGGCGACCACGGTGGCGACGAATCGCCGATATCTTCTGATATGTACACATACACGTATACGTATATGTACATGAGTGCGACGAATGTGTTTCGATACATAGAGGGAGCTAGTTACTCGACAGGCAGACCCGTCTAACTCTCAAACTCTCAAACAGAATTTTTCTCATTCGCATTGGTGGGTTCTGTGTTGTCGGAACAGGTGGAACGCGTTCAGGGAAAGCGGACGATAGTGTAGGAACGTCAATCGACCAGTCACACAATAATTCATCGGTGTCGGTGAGTGAAAACATTTAATTAAACTGGGATCTGGCTGTCTAAAAAGAATCGGCCTATTTTTAATTGTTTCATCGGGTCGCGCCGGTATTTACGAAAAGAAAAAGAAAGAAGGAAACAGATAAAGACGTTTTTAAACCAGAGACACGGGACTTTCTATTTCGGCATTTTTACGCGGTATAAGCGAATGTACGAGCGGAGTAGCGAAAGGCGATAGATGGACGAGGACAGATGAAGAACAGAGACAAACGTAAAGGCCTGCTCGTGATCTAGACAACGCTGGCAAATGCAACGTTCCTTTAACAGAAAGGCCGATTATAGATCGTGCATATTTCTGGTGAAAACATTTTTCCTTTTCGCGCTTTCTGTTCTTCACGTGACCCACGACGAACGATACTACGATGTTTAAGATTTCAAAGTACGTCGATTCCGCGCTCCTTACGTGTTGGTAATTTTGTTATTCCGTGCATCTTAATTTAACCGATGATGCTTTTCATTACTTACTCCTGCGAAACGTTAGAAACGTAACACAGACTGCTATGTATTTCTGCGGGAAACGAACAAACTTTACGAATTATATTATCGAAAGTCGATAGTATTTGTTAAATTCGCAAGTTTTAAGTCGATTACGATTTGCCAAACTCGAAGATAATTCAATATCGTAAACATTGGAAACGGTTTGAACGGATAAATCAAAATTCCGATGTCACGTCGTGGATTAACTGAAGGGCACGACAGGAACGGTGCCCGAAACGTGGATAGCACGAAACGTCATAAAGGAGCTCTTACAGCTTACGGTGGGTTTCACGTTGACGGTAGCTGTATCACAGTTAACTTATTTCGTATTCGTACGGCGAATATGTATCTGATGTCACGACAAACGCACGGTACGTACGTGCGGGTTCCCTTTTCGTCGCAACTGATTCGATGAAGTGGTGGTTCCATTGCTTGCACGGAGAGAGATCGTTTGTCGTGCTTATCATTTAATAAATAGACGGTATGTATATTGTTGAGCGTAGATAACTTTTCATATCGCACGAACGCCCACTGTCAATCCGTTCGAAATATCACCGCTCTTCAACGGGATTCAGCTTTCCTGTTTTCGATCGATCTCGCTCCCAGTATTTCATACTTGACATTTCAACGCGTCGATACTTTGCAGTTAACCGGAAAGGAACTTAATTTGCTCGCGCCAACGTGACGTTTGCGAGAATATCGACGAAACTCGACTAATTGTTAAGGGATCACCCGGTGCATAGTCGGAAAGATTCGAGGCGCATACGCGTTTCGTAGAATCAGCCAGTGAACGAGGCTCGTACCTGTCGTCCGAGAGGACTTGCTTTCGGAGGGGCATTATCCTTTGTCATCGTCTTTTTCTTTTTTCTTTAAATATATTCTGCTCTCTAAGAGCGTTCTCTTCTTCTTTCGTTCTCGCATTAAGCAGTTGGAAGTATTTGGTTGCAACATACACATACGGTATACATACAGAGGAACAGGTTTGTTTTTTTTTTTTTTTTTTTTTTTTTTTCTTAAATAATATCTTTGCGATATGTCGATTATGTTTGGATACGAGCAGACAGTATCCTTCTTCGAACGTGTATGTGTATACTACACATATTCTGAAATTATGAGCAGAAATAATGGTCGATGAAAAGCAGCAATCTGGCAACGCGTAACTAATGTAATCGCACTTACGTAAAAAGGATTTATAAGCATCAACACATACGTTGATGGTTTTCAGCTGCGCGATTACCGTATTTTTCGTAATTCCGTTAACCATTCTGTTTTTACGAAATCGCGCTTATCTTTCGATCGGTCGAAAAAATTACAGCCACGATCTGGAATATCACGATGACAATTACCGAAGAAACGAGAGAGAAAAACGGCGGTTACGAGGTGAATCGAATTGTCGTATCGATTGAATTTTTGGCAAACTTTTCTTCGGTAAGTAAAACAGGGGCGAGATAAAACGATAAATTACGAAATTCTTCTAAATTCTCTCCGATCGAAGATTTATTTCGTTATTTCGTTATTTCGTTATTTCGTTGTTATTTCGTTGTTATTTCGTTGTTATTTCGTTGTTTCGTTGTTTCTTTCGAAATTTCTTTCGAATTCGAAGATTCTAACAGATTCGTATGTCGTTCTCAGGAAAGAGAAAAATGTACCTCGAAGGTTAGACGATAGTAGACGTTTGACGGCTCAGAAGATTTTTTAACCTCTGTTCGCAACACGGTCGATAATTTTAATAAACGACGCACCTTACGACGATCCGATGGAAAAGAAAATTACTAGTGGGGACAACTTTGTCGTCCTGCGAAACCACGTACTAGCTACGGCACTGTGAGAAAGTCACGGGGCACAGGGTAAGAGAACCGACGACGTTGTCATTGTCGTTTTCGTTTCGCTTTGTCTCCGTGTTCCTCTCGTAACCACGAGTCATGTTGACGTACTTACGCGCTTGTGTACAAATAAAACGTGCATTATTTCTATGTAAATGACGTTCCAATAATAACTCGACGATCCGCGAAGACGTGGAACGCATCTGCTATTATTATTTTATTATTATCCAAGGAGACCGGAACGATGCTGTTTTTCGACAATTCTTTGTTCGACGGGCAAATAAACTCGTTGGTAGTTGCTCGTCCGATGATAGTCTTATTTAATACGCCTAGGTTTCTAATTACATTGTGTCCCAGGAGACGCGTCTTGTCGCCGAATAATTATGTACATTTGAACAGTGCAGCCCGAGCCTACTACGTGTCTCGTATGACGATACCGCGGAAATGATTCTTGGATGCGTGCAACGCAAGGCTGCTAATCCCATACTACCATCGTCTAAGATTATAAAGAGTTTTGTGAACTTTCAAGAGTTTCGTAAATATATAAAGATTCTTTTAATTAATACGGAACTTTTGCCATAAGAATCTTTGTGCCTTCCTACGAATTTCTTGGAACGTTTAATCGTTTAATATTTTGCTCGTTGCTTGTTATTCGTTAATTCTTCTTTGAACTGTTTAGGTAATAAAAATATCAACGTATGTACTATGTACTATGTACTATGTACTATGTACTATGTACTATGTACTATGTACAGTTTGGTCGGAACCCTCATGTACGACAATGAGTTTGAAAGCTCAGTTTATGAGCTGTCACGAGGCACGGCGTTATTAGCGCAGTAAAAACGGTGGACAGAATAGCTGCTGAACTGCTGACGGTCAAGATCATCACGGTCGAAGGAACCAACTGATTACACGCTGATATATGGCTATTATATAGAACGCGTAATTAATCCATGATCGTGTTTTTCGCGTACACGTTCATAAACGGAAGCCTCTTAACGAAACAATATACGAAAAATAGGGGCGGGAGTATTTACAGCTTGGACGTTGATCACACCCTCTCGACTTCTTTGCCATCGATGCATACGAATTTCTAATCGTACACCACTCTACTACAGGTTGCAACCACGTTTCAGGGATTTTCCAACGATTTCTCAACATGGAATAGAGCCCATACTTTGTAATCTTTTACATTAAGTAAATTAAGTTATTAATAAGTCGTAATATGCGTGTACGAAGAACTGTCCTCATAGAAATGCTTTTACGATAACCTTCGTTTAAATATCGTTGACGCGCAAATTATACGTGACGAATCTGTTCTATCTATCTATTCTATATTCCATCCTTTCCTCCTCCGTGATAATTTACGGAGAATTGCGGGCCTGAAACACAGCCGCTTAAATTCTATATCGGATAATCGAGTATTCGACAATTTCCCGCTAACGTTTTTACACTTTGTTAACAATTTTTTAATTAAATAAATTGTAAATTTAACAACGAATTAAAATTGCCATCATAGACCATCATAGAAATTGCAATTTTGTGTGTAACAAAGAGTGTTACAGAGCGTAATAGTTATTGATTATCGGTTAAATTCATGTATTCTATATATCAAAATTCCGCAAACACGCACATTGTATTATACATATAATGGATTGATAGCTTTGTATTTGCCGTATTTTATCATGTAGGTGGGCGTACATTGTTGAAGGAATCGTTGCGTTCGTTTGATCGATGTTAAATTGCCAATATCACAATGGAAATTTGCTTGTTTAGCATCGAGTGATTTGTTTTATCGTTTAGGGATAAAATCGTTGGTTCGCGATTCTGGATCTCCTTTTGCAATTAATTTCCGGACTTTCCGGACTTTCCGGGCATGGTCATCAACGATACGCGTGGAATGTTTATGCGTCGCCACTAATGCATATGTATGTCAAGCATAGCGAATCGAGATATACTTTCCCTGCTTTCGCGCGTATCCACCGTCCAAGACGAATTTCGCTGGCAATCGAGTATTGTCCGAGGTGGCGAGTAGCGAAACCGGAACTCGAGAAAGTTCCAAAAAGAAGATGGTCGAACGGAGAAAATTAATAATGGAGAAAATATAACGCGTGCGAAGATACGAATGCCTAGGTATAAATAGATTCGGTAGACTCGTTTGTCGAACGTTTACGGAGAAGAATGCGACGTAAAAATGATGACATTCGTGCAATCGTCTCTTCTCTATACGAATAATGAACGAGAAGATATGCATATGTAAGAAAAAAGAAACCGGTTCCCTGTTCTCTGTTCTCTCTGTTATCGGTGCTGAATCATACTTAAAACCTGTCGACTTGTTTCGCGTTCGCGTTCGCGTTCGCGTTCGCGTTCACGTTCGCGTTCACATCAATTTCACGATGACGTCTGTCCAGTACTCGTGCGGTAGGAAAACATTAACAGCTCGTGCGTAAGCGGTACTTTATCTTGCTGTTCTTTCCGTCACGTTACAACGTTCCGTCTTTTCGTTGGGAATTCCGCTAATTTGGCATATAATTTTGCCCCCGGCAAATAAGAGATATCGCCAGGATCACTACTAGACCATGGACCATGGAGTAGACGTTGGATCATCGAATTTTCCAAGCACCGATTGCCGACTTTGCTTCAAGTTTCAAATATATTTTCGATTTTAACGAACGAAAGTTAAAATGCCGAGGGAAATTCTTGAGTATACGTAATTCTTGATTATACGTAAGAATTTCGCAAAAAAAATTTCCATTTGTTGTGAGATCCATTTGCGGGCCATTCGCATGGAAAATATTTGTTGCTGTTGCGCCAAACTCTTGAAGCTACTTTCATTTCGTACGGTCGGCGATTCTGTAATTCAGCGTTATTTTCTCACGCATAGGCGCATATTGCGTTCGCGGTTCTCCTACTTTTAGTTACAAAGAAGTCAAGAGGAGCGCGCTTATAACGCAGTTTATCAACGGACGCGGTGTTACATGGCCGGGCATCCTGTCGTTGAGTCTCGTCCTAAATTTCCTTCTCTCGGTTTCATGAAAGCGATTCGGAAGCGAACGATCTGGATGTTTTTATTCGGTTCCTTCGATCGATCATATTCGATATGATATTACGGTGGATCTCGTGAAAATCGAACGAATCGCGATGGGGATCGATTACGGGAAAAATTCCATCATCCGGGCGGGAGGGGGGGGGGGATACAAAGTATAGATTATCCTTCCCCCTCGATGATCCGCAGCAGAAGAGGATAGACGACTATGGTCTCGGTCGTGGCTGGTACCGCCATCCTCTCTTATCCCTTCTCATTCTATCGAATCGTGTACGATCGGCGATCGACGATCGCTCTTCTCTCTATGTCCTTGTATCTTTCGTTTATGATTAAAGTCTTTCCGTCTCGTTTCGTTTGATCGTTCCAACGGTTATCTTTCGGTAATTTTTTCGTTCGTATCCTTTTCTCAATATCGTAACGAGGCTCGTTTATATATTTCAATAGCGGTTTCCGCGACAGCGACGATAAAAGTGGAAGAAGGATAAGATTGAGAACGGATAGAGAAACGATGGAAGATGAATATCTGTTTCACGGAATATCTGTAATGGCAATCGGTGGTAAATTCGAACGAAAGTAGTGGACGAGGACAAAGGACCGTGGTCTCGACCGTGGCTGGTACCACCACCTATCGAGCCTTCTCATTCTACCGAATAATGTAGCAGCACCGCGGCGATTCGACTCCCACGACTGGTTCCGCCAGTAGAGTCGGTCGAGATCGTTCGCGCTCGGTCCCCTTCGATAGCTCCGAAGCGCTCGCTGCTTGCAGGCTTGTTTGCTCGAGTCGTTCGGTTTCATTCGGCTAATCAACGTGCGCGCCGATCAGTTCGCCATGAGTAGTCGAACGATTCGCGTTTATTGAGCTTTTCTCGTCTTTTCCTTTTCTTTCTTTCTTTTTCAATACTTGCCATTTGCTCGTGGGTTCGTCGCTGCTCCTTGTAACTCGTAACTCGTAACTCGTAACTCGTAACTCGTAACTCGTGACTCGTAACTCGTAACTCGTGACTCGTAACTCGTAACTCGTAACTCGTAACTCGTTGGCGAATCGATCTCGATCGTGGGCATGTGTTGCGTGCGATTCGTCTAGCTTCTCCGGATACACATACATACATACGTACGTACGTACCTACGTACATACGTACGTACATACGTAGATACATACGTAGATACATACGTAGATACGTACATACGTGGTGAAGAGAACGCGCAGGGTAAGTTTTCAAAGTTCCGCAAGAACTCACAACCGCATCCTTTTCTTACATGCTCGGACACGTTTCGCAGTTGGTCGACTCTCTTCTATCTCTTCTATCTCTTCTACCTCTGCTATCTGCTCTATCCTTCGAAGCACTTTTGCACTCTTGTTTGTTTAACCGCAACCGAGTGTTAGAGCAGCTATCTCAGCTCACCCTTCGGCTTTGCCCGTGTAAATCGTCGCGGATTCGAAAGTCATCGCTCGTGCTTGTTGCGCGGGGTTAGGTTGGGTCCTATTCGCGTAGATCGCGGTTGTCCTTGCGACTTGATGCATCTAAATGGAAACGAATCGTTCGTTGGAATCATCGTCGATGCTTCTCACACGAAAGAGGAAAAACGAGAAGCACGTTTGCGGTTTCACTTTTCATTGGCCAACATTACGTTCGAATAGCAACGTTCGAAAAGTTTACGACCAGGATTACGTTATGCTCTTTGTAAGCCAAGTGGCCGGTACCTCTGAACCTTCTACTTTCTACCGGCGTTGCGCTATTTACTTTGTTGCCTGTTCGTACGGATGGATCTGCTCTCAACGATAATAACACGGGAAACTTGGAAGCCGCGATGTACGATTCTACGTATGTAGGATGGTGACGCGACAGAATTTTCTTATTGAGATCGCGATATCGTTGTATTAATCGTTGTATTAATCGTTGTACGAATCGTAATATTAATTGGGTCGCGTAGTCTCGATCTTCGCAGTCGTACAAGGCGTATTTAGAGGCATTTTAAAAAATGCTGTAACCCAGAGGTTATCGGTAACTTTAATCGTGGATAAGTGGATTTAAAAAACGCGTAGATGATCTTTTATGCGTATGCAGACTTACGATTATCGGTGCACGAAAGGCCTGATACGGAAACTAATGTCAGAGGTCGGCGTTCGAAAGGGCAAGTTGCGTTTGAGTTGGAATCGAATCGAAAGATAACAAGTGAAGCGGCGCGTTCGTTAACTTTTTCGTCGGTATAGTCGAGCAATTATGAGAGGAAGAAGCATTTGATGGCGAAGAGTTTGCTCGATGCCGTTAAGAAACTGGCTGACGAACCAGAGTTTGTTCACGCTTGGAAATGTAACCGTAACGATTGTTCGCATTACGCAATGATTTGCAGTTGCCGAGACGACGTTAAATTTCTATCTTCTCTTTTCTTTTTCTCGAGCGTGCCGCTCGACCAGGAACTCGTAATACGATATTCGCGCGGCGATCATCGTAACAACGCCGTAGTACGGAGAAAAAAGATATACGTTTAGAGTACATTTAGAGGCAGGTGTAGAGCGAAGGGAGGGTGACACGACGTTGCAAATGAAACTGCATTTCTCGATCGTTGTCAATCGACGTTAGAGGCATCATCGATTCGCTGGGATAACCGTATTTCTTCGGCAGTTGCTAGTTTTTAGTGAGAATGTAAGAAACAGGTTTAACTGGGACAATGAGTTTCCGTATTGACATTGGAAAGCAGACAACGACGAAAGATGCATCGTTTTGTTCGATGCCGATAGATCGTTTACGGGCTACGTGTTTTTTTCTTTTTTCTTTCTTTTTTTCTTTCTTTTCCTCTCTTTTTTTTCTTTTTTTTCTTCATTTCTCTTTTTTTTCCGATAGATCGATAAATGTGGATCATGATCGCGATCGTTAATGGCACGAAGCTGATTTTTCGCTTAAATGGATCAGCTGAAAATGATCGACGACGGTAGAAGCGCGGGAGAAATCATTTTCTAATCGTCCGCATCCGCTGGAAAAATAGTGGCAATTACGGTTAGCCCTGTCGAATGTACGTTTAATCGTAGATTTATGGTGCCACGTAGATTCTTCGGGTAATGACTCGCGAAAGGTGCTCGTAAGTTCTTCGCGTTCCTTCCTTCTTCCCCTTCTTGCGTTCTTTTATCTATCTCTCTCTCTCTCTCTCTCTCTCTCTCTCTCTCTCTCCAGTCTCTGTAGTTCGCTTCACGCGCTAACGATTTCGCGTTCGATTTCACACGTTGGTCAAAAATACTTTCGACGAATCTTCCGTGTCCGTTTTAAATTAGAAAGTTTCGTGCGACTGCTGATTGCGCGTGAACGTTTCGACGATAAGCAGAAGGGGGCCTTAATTGTTGTCGAATAAGGGGCCGAATAAGGGGCCGAATAAGGGGCCGAATAAGGGGCCGAATAAGGGACCGAATAAGGGGCGAGGATCGAATTAACAACGGCGGTTAATCGATTGATTCTAGGGATGGTGGTCAGGGGACGGTAAAATATATCTGACGTATCGGTGACAGAGTCTCACCTTGAACGTTATGCAATCCGCTATTAACATACGCATAGCTATGTTGGCTGGGGTTAGTTCGGAGAAGAACTACGTTGCGTTGGTTCGTAATCGACTGCGTTGTTCAACTTTAAACGGTGTCAGTGTCTTGGCAAGCGATTAGAACATTCTACGCAATTGTTTCGTCCGCTGGAACGTAGCTTTTTTCTTTTCTCGACAGTGACGATAGGCATTACCAAATGTTTCGTAATAGTCTTGGCGTACACAGCGAAATCCTGAATTAAATCGTCGAGCAACATTTTATGCTTTTTAGCAGAGATCGAGCCAAGGCTAGCTAACGGATGTGACTCTGTCGCGTAAGGTTTCGCGTTTTATCTTTCTCCCTTACTTTCTTTGTTCTCATACCCTCGATGTTTTTTCCTCGCTTCGGCAACCTTTCTTTTCTTTTCGTTTCGTTTCTTTTCTT
The DNA here is from genome assembly GCA_037178635.1 of Bombus dahlbomii. Classification (NCBI taxonomy): domain Eukaryota; kingdom Metazoa; phylum Arthropoda; class Insecta; order Hymenoptera; family Apidae; genus Bombus; species Bombus dahlbomii. The sequence goes on along the minus strand of CM074111.1, from coordinate 12,806,800 downwards.
TTCTTTTCTTTTCTTTTCTTTTCTTTTCTTTTCTTTCTTCGCTCTCACTCCTCCCGTTCTTGCTCGACGATGGCAATTAATTGCTCCACAGAATTGGAGTTTTTTAGAATTTAAAGTGGTAGCTGATGCCGAATCATAACGACAGAAACGGTGACAATTTAAAGAACGAAAAATAGCGTAAACACCGCGAACGAGGGGATCTTTGGCGACAACTGCCTTCCAGTGGTTTATAGAATAAAAGGCAAACAGAGGAAATAGCAGCAACTCCAACTCCAACTTTGACGCTTGACCGATAACGGTCGTCTAACAGAGTAATTACATTGTCTGGTGCGAGATGTGTACGATTAAGGTGGCAAGCGTCTAGCAAAAGGAAAAATTGACCGGAGAAGGGACAACAGATTCGTTGGCGGCTCGTTCGAAATTGCTGGCGAAAGTTGTTGACGTTATCCGGGATACGAGTACGTTACCTGTTTGTTATTCACAACGGAAACTTGCCGGTAATTAAACGTTTTAAAAGTCCTGCAAAGAAGGAAAAAAGAAGGAAAAAAGAAGGAAAAAAGAAGGAAAAAAGAAGGAAAAAAGAAGAGAAGAAAAAAAAGAAAGGTTCAACGGAGCGGCGGCGTCTGTTACAGAGAACGGGTTAGGAAAGGTGCTGTGCCCGTTTCGTTGTTTGAACTGGATGGGCTCGTAACGCGATACTTTGCAAGTACATTTCGTATCGCGTAGTATTATTAGCGTACATTTCTCGACGGTGCGTGGATGCGGTGATGGTGCACAGCAGGGTTCGAGTGGAATCGAGAAAAGGCCGCTTGCTCGATCGATTCGCACACGCCGTACAATGTTCGTGAACGAGTGCCACCATTGCCAGCAGTGCCACCACGGTGCATTCCTCTATTCTCATTTAATAATTAGCCTGGCGTTTCGTATATATTCGACGCATTATCGCGTAACGTTAAGGCACACGAATCGGAGAATTGAAAGGACGCGGCACGTGGATACGAGATACGCGATACGAAACGCGCGTGTCAGACGAGATTTTTTTCGCAGATTTTTCGCATGTATCGCATCGGATACATCGGATACATCGAGCACGAGTCGAGTTTGAAACGGAACACCGGGTAGAGTTGGATGCAAGCTGTCACGCAACAGGTGTTGTACGCACCGGCGATCCAAGTCCACCGACGGTTTACTATTCGCACGCTCGATTCCGCTTATGAATTTTCGATTTCTGAATTTCTGAATCGCAATTTCTGAATCGTGAGAATAGACGCGGATAGGTTTAAACGGTTGTGTAAAAATACGAGTTACAACCCCGTGATTATCCTTGCAAATTCTGCGCTGTCGAGTCCATTGGTAAGAACGAGGGATCTCGGTGGAAACGTATTCGTTCGCGTTGCTCCTTTCTCGGGTAATTGGTAACGCATTGTGTCACCGACGCGAACGACGGAACCCAGTTCTCATGAGTTGCAAGAGCCGGCGCGGCGTGACCGTGTAGGACGACGAATGCGCGCTAGTCGAACGCGATTTCAGAGAACGACAAAGAAGGTAGTTGCGCGAGTCGGACGGAAAGGGATGGATATGGCATGGCATAGAGCATAGAACATGAAACATACAGCGTATAGAGCATATAGAGCATATAGAGCATAGAGCACATAGGTGTAGGACCAGTCACGGAAAGTATTGCCCGGCTTTTATTCCGGTGTACGATACGGCTCGTGTACGGGGAGGGGGAGGGGGGGGGAGAGGAGCTCATACAGCGAAGAACCACGGCAACAACCGGCGCGCGATACACGCGGACCGGGCAAACGATTTGGTTCGACCTCTTTGCGGCTACGTGGGAGGAATAGGAAGTCGTGCATTAAATCCGAACCTCCACCTTTCAACGCTTAAACGCTTCTCAAATAGAGAATGTACAGGATACCGGCGCGAACCGGCCGGCACGTTCTGCGCACAAAAGCGAGATCGTGATTGCGCTCATTTTTCAGTTAACACACCGAGGAATTCTCCTTCTTTCTCTTTAGCCTCATTCCGCTCGAGTTGCTTCGAAACTAGCCGTTCGTTCGTTCGTTCGATCGAAACAGACCGCGTTAGAGAAGAAAGCAGCGAGCAACCCTTGGAAATTTCAGCAGCGGAGTCTGACTGCGCGACGAAACGATCGAGGCGTGGCTGCGAGCCGACGTCCGATAACGATCCGGGTTACCGTTGATCATACGTACTTATTATACGTATTATAGGATATGTAAGGATACACCGAACCAAAGTTCTTGCAGTTGTTCGACGAGTTGTTCGAGTAACGCGCCGACGCGCGTTTGATCCAATTGAATCGGCAGAGTAGTCGCAAAGTGCGAATAGTGTCATGTGCGAGATGATGAAACGCGAAAGGATTTAGCCTTCGTGCCCAAGGCTGACTGCTACAACGGTGAACGATCGTCCGCGCCTTAAGCCTTTAAGCCGGTTTTACGCCGGTTTGCCAGTCCATTCGAGGAACGATGCGGTACTATCGGCGGTACTATCGGCGGTACTATCGACGGTACTATCGGCGATACTATCGGCGGTACTATCGGCGGACAGAGCTATTTGCTCCTTATCGTTTCTGTCGGCTAGGTATATATGGTATCCAACGAAATTTGCTAGGGTCGCCGGCAGAAGCGAGTTTGCGATAGAACGACTGACGGGAAACGCTTTCCTCGAACAACGATAAACGAAACAACGTATCGTTACGGAGGATGCATCGGTCTTGATTATTTTAACCATGTTGTACCGCTGTTGGATCCTGTAATCGAAACAAACGGAGGAAAAAAATCCGATCCGCTTCCCACACTGTCACACGTGAATAGCGAAAAGCGTTTTAGCATTCATTTCCTTTTGACAGGAAACGATTCGCGATAAAGACGGGACGATTCTTCCTGGTTACGCGTGTTGTCAAAAATAATTTTGCAACTTTTTTTTTTCTTTCTTCCTTTTTTTTTTTCTTTTTTTTTACAGGTATCGGTGAATAGGTGAAAATTGAAGAACCGACGATATGAGAAACTCAACGTTATTGAAATGGGCGCAGAACTCGGCCAACAGTAAAAATCAAACCAGCAAGAATGGTAAGCGGGTTTTTCCTTATGACTGCGACGACTGTGCGACGCAGCGTGTACGGTTATGCGTAAGATCAGTGAATTCTATTTGCAGGAACGAATAGGAATTGGATACACCCACCAGATGCGCTCCAAAAAGGCCACATCGCCTACTTAGTCAAGGTACAGTTTACTTTCGTCGCGCTGTGAAACTCGCGGAACCGCGTTACCGCTTTTCCTAAGAATTCAAAAATAGAAAAGAAAAGGCAAAAGAAGCTTGGCCTTTGTAAACTGTACGTTTACATGTATATGATATACGGAGGCTTCGACGATATCATCCGAGTCATAATAACCGAGTTTAGTAATGCGTCGGCGAGGTCGGCTCCGTTGCGAAATTTGCAAATCGCAAGTAAAAAAACAAACGTTCGCTCGATGTTCATCCGCGTATTCAAGCTTTCCGGCAAGGTTAATTGAACTTGGAACGGTGTCTTCTATACGATTGCGTGATCAGTGGCAAGACGGATGAAAGAAAATTCGTTTCTACGTGTACACGTACACGTAGAAACGAATGGAAAATGGATAAACCAGAATTCCTGAAACTAAATTTTTTAGCTGATAACGCACGGCACGAAGACACGAGGAAATAATTGCAAATGCTCGACGGAGAAGAAACCGTCGTTCTTGATCTTTTAATAATCGATGATTATAATATAATGGATGATGACAGGACAAACGTTTGTCCGATTTATTGAACGCGCTTAAAAATTGCATAATTGCCGTACGATGTTCTCTTCGGCACCTGCCACGGCAACTATATATCGCACGTATATATGCGTGTACGTTTATCGCGATACGAATACACACGCGTTAATTTCGCCGACGAATAAGTTTCGTTGATTCTCTCGAGCGAATTGAACGAGTCGTCACCGCGTAGTGACCGGGATATGTACGATCTTCGTAAAGGATAGTCTCTTTTTGTCCCTTTACGATTTCAACTCTCCAACGAATTCTTTCTTAACGATTGAAACCGAAAGATAAGACAAAACGTGTTACTAATTCTAGCACGATCGCTCCGTTTGTCGTGCAATCGACCATATTCGTTCTCGACGTCGTCCTATATACGATATATTTGTTATTGCGATTAGAGATGTATATTAGGGTTATTATCGCGAGGCAATGGTTTATTATAATGGTTAATACAAGCGGACAAAGAGAAAAAGACATATAAAACGAAACGTATAACGCAACATTTGCACGCTCGATTATCAAGGATTCTCTTTTCTTTGTTTACAAAATAAATTATTTCCATCGTAATTCGCTTGTTATGCTTTTTAGTATCTGGGCAGCACAGAAGTGGATCAACCTAAAGGCATCGAGGTTGTCAAAGAAGCTATTTGTAAGCTCAAGTTTAATCAACAGTTGAGGAAAAGCGAAGGGACGAAAACACCCAAGGTGGAACTGACCATAAGCATCGACGGAGTTGCAATTCAGGAGCCGAAAACGAAAACATCGGCAAAGGTATCGCGGTATTTCTTGTATTTCCTAACGCTAATCGTTGTCGAAGCTTGCCGGTTAACGATCCGTTTCTTCTTTTAGCGAATTATGCACCAATATCCACTACATAGAATATCGTACTGTGCTGACGATAAAGGCGAGAAAAAGTTCTTCAGCTTTATCGCAAAAGAGGAAGACGCCGAGAGGCATACTTGCTTCGTCTTCGTTAGCGATAAATTAGCCGAGGAGATCACGTTGACGATTGGCCAAGCCTTTGACTTGGCCTACAGGCGGTTCTTAGAAACATCGGGCAAAGATTTGGAAACGCAAAGGCGTTGCATGGTACTGCAGCAAAAGATAAAACGATTGGAACACGAGAATAACGTATATCGCCAGCGGTTACAGGACATAGCTGCTATCAAAGGATCGGTTGGTTTCGACGATTAACCTTTGTTGTTGATACACAATTTCTAAAAAAAAAAGAAGAAGAAAAAAAAAAAAACAATATCTTCAATATGCAAACAACATATTTTATATTGTTATTTTATATTGTACGTTATTACGTCGTATTTTAAGATACAAGTCGTAACGCTTCGTGAGAACTTTTGTTGCAGGCTGATGTGTCAGCATACTTGTCGCAACACAATCTTCCGGATATTCTGCACGTGCCCGGCGCCACCAACGAAACAACGCAAGTAAATGGCTTGGCGAATAAATCTTCCCTTGGTAATATAAATGACAGTAATGGGAATACCTCGAATGGATCGCAGCAACCACCCCCGGTTCCTCCAAGGAGTTTCGAGAAAACGTTCGACGATAACTTTATCGGGTGTGTAGAAATATCTATATTCGTGAAATGCGAACAAATGCTAAGATAAATGTATTTTAAGACAAGGTAAGTTATATTTAATGGTTTTCTATGAGAAGGAGCGAACCTACGCCAACACCGTCGGTTGGTACCAAATTGGAAGGGCTGTTGATGGACGAATTCGAGGAGGATTTCAACCCTAGGGCATACGAAACTGCAGCGAATGGTTTGACGAATCATCAATCCAGTCATAGCAGTCTTCTAAATGGTCAGGTGTCCTCCAATTCCAACTTTTTCTCACAAAGCAATGGCACTACAAGTCCACCGCCATTATGTAAGTTAATTTCTTCCTATTTCTTCCACTCTAGTTTTCTTTAGTTATTCTCCGTTACGCGCGAAAGGAAGCATCACGTCCGTCGAAGCCGTGTCTGCTTTTCGTTCTGTCCCTCTCATCCTTTTCATCTTTGTCCCTTTGCTCTGTCGTTTCGCGGCTCGTCGTTCTCTTATCCTTCACCTTTCGTTCCATCTGTCGATCTACGTAGTACAGTTTCCGATGTCATGCGAAACTGTAACGGGTCAAAGATCGCGCTTGGATAACTACGTCCTGCAACTACGAATAAATCGTGTTGCACTGGTGCTGGCCGAAAAATCGATTCGGATCTTATCCCCTCGATTACGAAACGCCCGATCTCTATATTCTATTCTCGTGGTAAACACTAATATTGTACGTTTATTTAGTGGCCCCACCGCCGAAAGCGAAGGATTCCAGACGTCAAAATGGCCTGAAAGAAGATTTATTTGGTAGTATTCCTTTCAATCCCACACCATCCGTTAACGCAAAAAATGAATTCAACGATCCGTTTGAAATGGGCGAATTCGGAGCTACAACGGCGATTTCTAATCCTAGCCAACAAGAATTAGAAAATGCGATTGGTCTTTTAGATAAGAAGCTGCTCGAAATGAAGGTATAGTTCGTGACTAACGTGAAACTGCCATATATATATATATATATATATATATTTAAATATCCTTCATTTTTTACCATATTGGTGTTGCAGGACGGTTTTAGTAGAGGTCTGTCAATCGATACCGATGACTTTTCGTTGGAAAGTTTGGATCCGTTGCGAAATTGAATGAAATCGAGAATTCTTTTTGGAAAGAAGATGGCAATTCGTTCGTTATCGTATGTTCGTTCGAAAGCGTGAAGGTCCGGCAAATGAATAGGCTAATTAGGAACATACATCTTTGCGAAACCAAAATTAGTCAATTACTATTATAATTATGTTAATCGTATATTTATCGTAATATTTTTTGATATTTATCACATGCCTACTGAATATCAATAATAGCTTTAGTCTCCACGCCAAACACTGCAGAGACTATTTTTTGTTAGGCATAGGAAGAGCATAGGAAGGAAAAAGCATAGGAAAACAAATGGTATTATAGATACTCGTATAATATCTCATAATATATACATATATATTAATACTGTTTGTTTCTTTTTTTTTTTTTTCTTTTTTTTTTTTTTAATAAAGACTTGAATTATTTTAACGGCGTATAAGAAAATAGCAATACGAGATATTTGAACAGAATTTCCTGTTCCGAACCGCAGTTCATTCTATATATCAAGCGTGAAATTTTCAAGTCAAATATTCTACGTCTTTGTTCTTACATACATAAATGAATCGATCAACCTGCGTGCCTTTCGCCAACATTTAATAAACTAAACCGAAATTAGTCAGTTCATAGAGCTAATTCTTGTTGTTAAAGTTATTATTTGTAATGTATAAACCTTACTGAGTGTGTGGGCGTGCGGGCGTGCGCGCGTAAATAATTCATTCATTCCATAGACGAAATATCCCATCCTTATATACAAGAATGTGAAATTTAGAATCACGAGAGACTGTTTGTTTTTAATCGGATCTAAGTAAATATTCAAAACGTTACGAAATTCAATGAAAAAGAAGGAAAAAAAGTTAGAGACATATCGTTATATATCTTTCTGCGGATACAATCGATTATCTGTGCGCATGTTTCCATCGTGAATTAACAAAGAGGAAAATATCGAAACACTAACTGAAACGTTAGTTTGGATCGTTTCTAACGATAAGACGATATTGTACATCCAACCGCTAAATCTTTTCTATCGATCTTTCATACTCTTTTCTTTCTCCCATTCTCCGTTATATTCATTTATCATCGTAATACACACACACACACACACGTGCGCACATATATATATATATATATATATATATATATATATATATATATATATATACGAAGGATATAAGAAAAGTGTAAAATGGTACGAGTGTTGTGTAGAAGGTTTTAGTCGTACACAATTTTATAGACACTTATACGTACGTACGTCGTGCAATCTTCGAGACAAGAGAAATTGACGTCTGCTACAATAAGAAGAATATCATTAATTATGTACATATGAAATGCTGTTTTATTATTGTTGCTCTATTGTTTAAGCACTATCGTTAACAATATAACGCGTAAATAACGTAGCTGAGAAATTCGTTTTATTCAACCCACAGTTATTCAAGTTCTTCGATTCCAATTTCACAGATACTTTCGTTTGAATTTCAAGTAACTGAATCCAAAGTATCGACAACCCTTCTTTCGATACATCGAATTTTTCTTTTCGATTTGTTATACGCATATATCGAACACTGATTTGTCACGTATATATTATCTATTATCTGAATGGCAATGAAACAGAACTATCGCGAGACCAATTGGAAAATGTGTATGTATAAACGTTACGAAGCATTTGTTGCAAACGTACGTTTGCTTATTGTGAAAACAATAATGGTAGTTTTATTAAGCTTAGCGTTAACGACGTTCTCGCTAAACATCGTCTCGCTTATCGATAGCACGAATACGATGAAATATAACGAACGACTGTTGAAATACTTTGACAAGTATATTGAAAAGTATATGCTTTGGATAAATATTTCGTTGTTTAGTTGGGGATAGTACGTTTTCAGATCTGTTTCAAATTTAACCGATACAATATGTATAATCGCGATAGCCGTGTTTCGATGTTATAGCATTTAGGCATTATAATGTTAATGAGTGCTCGGATACTTTTCTGTGCTGCTGCATTTATATGTACTATACGTATTTGCAATTGAAAGGGTTAAAGGGGAAGGGTTACCGCTTCCGTAAACGTTAGACTTTTGAACGAGCATTCTCTAATATGCCAACCGAGGTCGATAACGTGGAATTGCGTGGTTCTCGATGGCGCGGCGCTATTGTCGTAAACGTGGCGAAGCACGCGCTGCGTCAGTATTTCGCGAGCCTCCATCGCGTAGTGTCGCAGTTGGTCGTAGAGGAAGGAGCCGTCCTGTTCGATAGTGAACTGCGGAGTACAATAAAAAAAGTGCCTTTCGTCTAAACTAAGGAAGTACGATCGTAAGGATGGCGGACGACAGCCACGAGAACGGCACGAGCAACGGCGACGTTCCCGAGATCGAGTTGATCATCAAGGTGAGTTTATACTGCGCGTGGAACGAAGACGAGGAAGGAGGAAGAGATAGGGAAAAAAAGGCGATCGTTTCGTGCACGATATGGGCGTGGATCGAATGACTGGTTTTCTTCCTGTACTTTCTTCTTCTTCTTCCTACCGATGTTTCTTCCTCTTCTATCCGGTGACGAGGAGTCGCCGTCGAAACGATCGTTTCCGACGAAGATACGTGTGCATCGTTTATAGTTTATGGTATGGAAAATAGAGGAGAAGCTGGTTCGAGTGACCATCGACCGTTTACAAGTAGCGTCGAATCGCTTCTTTCGCCTTTGTTTTCTTCGCCCCCTTTCTACAGTTTAGTCGATTAATTCGCTGATCGACGAGACGTGTCGAAAATCGAACGAACGACAATAAATTGAACTTTGGTACGTTACTGGAATATGGTGGCAGAGAGTGAGATGCGTTGTTTCAAAAGCTTTTCGTATTCGTCGATCGCTAGTTGCAAGCACAAGGGACATCTGCGAATATGGTAAGTATACGAAACCATTTGCTGCGAGGAAACCGACGTAACGCTATGCGAAGAAATATACAGACGTAAATACGTACGTATGTATACGAACGTTGATTCTGGTTGGCCGCGTTTTCTACGTCATTGACTCCTCTCTAGAAAAAGGAAACCCTTGGCTCATATCTCGTACGATACATTTGCGATACATTTTGACGATAAAATATATTTTTCCTCTCTCTCTCTCTCTCTCTCCCTTTTTCTTTTTTTTCGTTTTTTCGTTTTTTTTTCGTTTTTTTCGTTTTTTCGTTTTTTCTTTCTTTTTGGAGTCTGCTGTTCGCTTTTAACGGATGCTTCCAGTGGATCAACTTTTCTTCCTTCCCGCCCCTCTCCTTTTTTCCCGCCTAATTCGTCAGTCGAAAATACAAAGTTGCGCGACCACGACGACGCATTTTGCACCGGCCATATATCAATTTAACGAGATTAGAGAAGCATTTATATGTATGTAGCGATCGCTGTACGAAGGATAAGAAAACAACTGGAAGGTTCCGGTCTGTTCTTATACTAATTAGAGTACCGCGAAAATAAAGAATCTTTGCGATCTCGATGTCGTATTTTTCGATTACGATCGATAGATAATATCGAAAGATAACGATGGAAATTCTTTTAACTGGTTTTTTGCGTTATTCTATCGCATAATATTGGGAACATTACATGTAACTGCGAACAATGCGTGTATACGTATTAAAAGATGAATTTTGTTTCTCGATATAGATAACGACGATATAGATAACGACGGATGTAGACTCGCGCGGCGATCGATTTAATCGAGAACGAACTCGATTCCATTTCTCGGAATGCTCTTTCACCATATTTTCTAGAAAAAACGTCTCCGTAGAAGGAAAGAGGCTTCCTTCGATCGTCCAATTACGAATTGTCGATTAAACTTTCGCCAATCGAATCTAACGGTCGATTGTTTCGGGCAATGGGTGGTAACGTACGTTAATCTTATCGTATCTGTTGAATGGGGAGTTGGACGCGAATTTCCTCGTAAACAGCTCTTCCTCTTATCGTTGTCGGCATCTTAATGAATAAATAGCCGAGCGAACGTATTGGAATCGATTTCGTCGCACGCGTCTCGGTGACGATCGACGATCGGCGAAGAACTAGATTCGTTAAATTTCAATTTTCGAATTTTCATCCGGACATACGATTCTCATTCTCTTTTCTCGTTTAATGGACCTCTTTTGCAGAATGATTCGAAAGTTTTCATGACAATTTAAATTGTCTGAAAGCTTTAGATATTTAAAGTTCTTTTAGATTAGATTAGATTAGATTAGATTAGATAGATAGATAGATAGAGAGAGCGAGATTAGAGTTTAAAGAGATCCGATATCAGAGATTTGGAACGTTCAAGGTTTATATAACCTGTTGATCGAATTAAAACCGGTGAAGTGAAAAATTACGATACGAAGAGAAAATTGTAAATACGTAGTCGGTGTTCGTTTTTCTAAACATAAATATGATAGAATCTGGTAAATAATTTATATCGTATCGGAATTTATATCGTAAATATTACGTTAAAAAAAATATATATATATATGTGTGTGTGTGTGTGTGTATTATGTTAGAAGAGTTTAAGAAATCAAATATCTCGATAGCTCGTCTTGACTGGTGTAACTAAAAGAAAGATTTTCAAGCTGAATACTCTTCCATGGACCTAATTTTCATGCTTCGAATGCTGCGAATTTTTGTAATTACACACTGACCAAGAAAATGAGAGATATTTCTTCGTTTACCAAGGCTCGAACGAATAATAATAACGACGGAACAAATGAAACCTAGATTAGGCATAGATTTTTCTGTTACCTGTCAAACGTTATTTAGTGGTACTATGGTACCACTTTGAATATTTTATCCGCTTTTGCACGTTACGCATTGTTCGAAACGTTTTAAAACTTTACTAGCGTCCCAACAAAACTCGAGTTATCGAGTTAAGTATATGGATAAAGTGTGAAAGTGTTATCGGAAGATCTGTTTAACTCGAGTATTCGTTTCGGAAAAATCAAATGTTACGCCGACGATATTCGCAGGCAACGACATACCATATATATAGGAATCGCGTCTATAAGATGAAACTGATCCAAGATGAAACGCCTATATGTTTCATAAGCATGTAAGCATAATTGTCTTGTAAACGCATAAAAATTCCTGGTCCAGCGACCAGGGAGCAGAGACGGACAGCCTTATAAGTAGAATCCTATAGGAACGAGGAGCGAGCCTACTCAACGACGGCGTTCGTTGCAAGAAGAGATTTAATGGTAACTGGCCGACCTTGCACTCGGAAGGCGATCATACGAGGTCTTCGTAAAGTGTGTCAAACGGGATGAAACGACGGGGAGCTCCTCGGCGAGGTCCTCGAGATTCTACCGTTAAACGAACGAACTCCTTTGCCTTCCGCTTTCCTCGCTCTTCTGGCTTTCCCCCGTCCGTAAACACCACCTCCCCTTCCCTCCTTTTCTCTTCGTCGTCCGTCGTAGTTATCTCTCTTCGCCTTGCTCATCCGCTACTTTATTATTATTATTGCTTCTCATCGGTTCGCGTGAATTCCCCGTAAATCCTTTAACCGTTAATCTCTTGTCTCCATCTCGAGAATGAGTCATCTTTGTCTTCTTATTTGCATACAGGGTACGGTGTCGATGCGTGGGCTAAAATGTTCTAACGCGATAAATAAAATTGGATAAAACGGTCTGCGTGCAACAGTATTCCGTACTGTATAAAGCGTACTGTATAAAGAATCGTAAGAAGATGATTTGCCTAACGAGGATTGCCGATGTCGCGAGTAATATATAAAATTCCGTGTATCCGGTGTGTCCGAACAGACTGGCGATCTCCGCACCGAGACACGGCCGAGATACATACACGCCAATGCAACGTTTTCCCACGAGAGAAGAGGAATTTTTATCGAAGAATTTTTATGCGAGAAGCGGCGGCTAGATCTGGCTTAAGCGTTTAAAACAGTTAGTTGATCGTCCATTTTTATTCATAATGTTGTAAACAGCTAATAAAAGGTTGTAGCAAAGCGAGAGACCTACGACGTACATAGTATGTGCGTCATACAACTGTATTCATTATGCACGTACGGTGTACCGCTGTTAGACGTTGGTTCGCGATAGCGAATATTCGCCTATTTACCGTATGCCGTGCATTATGCCAACAGCAAGTTGTTGGACGACGTGTTGCATCCGTGAGCATTGTTCCCTTCCTTTTTCACATCTTGTCCTCTTCTATGCCGATATACCGAAGCCAAGCGTTCCAATCGTATATGTGCATCGCAGGTAAAAGCCGCGGGAGAGCATGGAAAACCGCTCGATGCGTTCTATATAATAACTCTGTTCGTCGGGTCAAGTTGAAGTCGGGTGGGTATCCCGTGTAGTCGCAGCGGTGCGCGCGTACAAACGCGCTTATTTCAAAAGGAATTTGCTTCGATAGACTATCGGTACGCGCGTTTCGTGTTCGGTGTTCGGTGTTCGGTGTTCGGTGTTGGGTGTTCGTCCACGTTTCAGGCAGCTTGCTGGGCAAAAATTCGAGGATCGTGTTATCCGAGGATCGTGTTAACTTTGTCGTTGTCTAAATGATACGATATTATATGACGATAGACAGACGATAGATAGATTATCCGTGCAACGATCGCAATTGAATCTTCAAACGACGAGAGCGAGAGAAAGGAAGCAACGGCGACAGGCACGCGGTCAGAGAGCGAAAGATGAGATTACTGTTGCGCGTATCCGATGGAAGACGGACGTTCGATGCCTCGTGACATTTGATTCGGCGTCAACGTTTTCCACGCCATTCGTATTTCCTGACACGGATAACGTTACCCAAATCAAAAATCGATCCAATCTATACCTTATGTTTTTATTCTTTGCCTTTTCTATCCAGAAAATGTCCTTTCTATTATTTTTCGGTACGATTGCTTGCGTAATATAATTGCCACGTCTGTTACGTAATCGGCGAGTAATCGGGTGTCCGGCGATTCGCTGCTCCTCGTGTATTCTCGAAAACACGGAACTGACCAAGCACAAAAGTGCCGGGTTTTAGCCTTGGCCGAAAAGTTGCCGAGCTTCGCGGACGAGAGGAGGCCACGTTCGTTTCTTGGGAATCGGCATTTCTCGCGTCATTCGTTCTTAAAACTCGCAGGTCGAACTTTTGCGTCATCGTGGAAAAAAAAAAAAAAAAAAAAAAAGAAGAAAGAAGAAAAGAAAGAAAATAATAATCAGTTCTTTTTTATCGTTCAACGCCAGTTCATCACGCCAGGCTATCATAGTTGCCGACTAATATCTTGAACAGCACAGAGGCTGGAACGGAGATGATCGTTGAAACGAAATGAAAATAGAAATCGTGTTCTTGGTAAAAGCTGGCACGTTGCCCACCTTTAATTTTCCCGAGTTGCATCGATACCGGACCAATCGTTTGCTCTTTTTCTTTTTTTTCTTTTTTTTTTCTTTTGTCCGTTTCTCTCTCTCTCTCTCTCTCTCTCTGTCTCTCTCTGTCTCTCTCTGTCTGTTTGTCCGTCCGTCTGTCCGTCCGTCTGTCTGACTCTGTCTGTCTGTCTGTCTGTCTGTCTGTCTGTCTAATGATTAAAGCAAACATAGACACGCGAGAATTCGGGAAGCGAATTTCACGAGAGTCGCGATAGATAGGAATATTTTTTTTTTTTTTTTTTTTTTTTTACTGTTCAACGAGCTTGAAATAAAACGCGTTTCTTCTCATATTGAGTCTCGTATGTAGGCGAGCCGAAGCTTTTTAGCTGCGAGCGTATCTTTTAAGGGTAAGGAATAAAGCAAGCTGCGTCATCGAGGGAAATAAATAAACCGTGACACGGAGAAAATGAGAGCGGAGCGAGTACGCTAGATAGATGCGTAGGAGGTACTCTCTCGGTTTGCTCGATCAATCGGAGAAAACGGATATCGTTCGGCGTTCGCGTCGCTCGAGGGATTCTTTCGTGTTTGAACAGACTATTTTCGATCAGAGAGACGGTGAAAGTGATCGGTCGATTAATTTTTTCCTCGTTACGCGCAGCCATTGTCGATTAAAACGCCCGCGATATACGATAAATTGACAATGGAAATATATAATTTTGCAGGCATCTACGATCGACGGTCGTCGAAAGGGTGCGTGCCTGTTCTGCCAGGAGTACTTTATGGATCTGTATCTGCTCGCCGAATTGAAAACGATCTCTCTGAAAGTGACGACGGTCGACATGCAGAAACCGCCGCCCGATTTCCGTACCAATTTCCAGGCAACGCCACCGCCGATCCTAATCGATAACGGCGACGCGATATTGGAAAACGAGAAGATCGAACGGCACATCATGAAGAACATTCCCGGTGGACACAATCTGTTCGTGCAAGACAAAGAAGTGGCTACGCTCGTTGAAAACTTGTTCAGTGTATGTATAACTGCTAAAAGTCGCTCCGCCGAGAAACCATCGCTACTTTCTCGCCTCTAAGAGAGACCAGCCGCTAAGCGGTTTTTAAATACACCCTATTCTTGTTCTAGAAATTGAAACTGTTGCTATTGAACGCGAAGGATAAGGATAAAGATCCGAAATCGTCGTCCCTGATGGCACACTTGCGCAAAATCGACGAGCATCTGGGTCGTAAGGGTACTCGTTTCCTCACAGGCGACACGATGTGCTGTTTCGACTGTGAACTTATGCCACGACTCCAACATATCAGGGTGGCCGGCAAATACTTTGCGGACTTTGAGATTCCGGAAACTTTGGTGCATCTCTGGCGATATATGCACCATATGTACAGGCTGGATGCCTTCTTGCAAAGTTGCCCGGCCGATCAGGATATCATCAACCATTATAAATTACAGCAGGTCTGATAGATGCGAAAGCAATCGCCACGCATATCTCCCTTTCTTCTATTTATTATTCTGTCTAACACGTTGTCAAAGTTACGTTATCGTTGCAGAGCATGAAAATGAAGAAGCACGAGGAGCTAGAGACCCCGACATTCACCACTAGTATTCCAATCGAGGTCAACGACGACTAGGCTGGACCTCTGACGTCGGGTCTACGATCTCGTTACTTCGATGCAGAAAAGTCGTCGACATCGCGGTGTAGACACGAGCAGTGTGAAAACAAAGTGGCACACAGTTGTATACACATTTTCGATCAGAGTTTTAGTTTTTTTCCAATGGGGACGATTCCTTGGGAAAGATTTTCTTTGGAAAAGAGGAGGAGTCCGCTCTATTTATAAAAATCATATAGAGAGTCGTCCGAGTACTCTTGCGAACAAATTTCCATCGTCTAGATTTCTCTGCGCCGATTTCCCGCTACACCGATCTATATAACACTTTCGCTACCCTATACTTGACAAATTATCGTCGACGCTTTTTATGGTCTAAACCGTTGCAGAACGAGTAGCTTTTTTACCGCAGGAGGCAGAAGAAGATACGTATATGAATGTATTATTAAGGCTTTCGAGAACCACCTGTAAGCGTATCCAGAAAACTTCAACGATATTTTCCTTTCCTTTCTTTCCATTTTCTTTTTCTTGTTTCTCCGCTACGTATGCCAAACCATACGTAACCTTCGTTTGAGTAGCATTATTCTTAGAAAAGGCATTTTAATCTTTTACGTATACTTTAGATCAAAGGTAATGTATTTTTTGTTCTCCCCGCCGCCAATCCCTTTCCTTTTTTTTTTCTCTCTCTCTCTCTCTCTCTCTCTCTCTCTCTCTCTCTCTCTCTCTCTCTCTCTTCAAGTAAAGATATTCCATCGTAATCTTTCGATGGCGAATGATCTTAACGCAAGTAGAAAATGCAAAAGGGACGTATGCATTTTGAATTACGATTAACGATCGATTAGGTTGATATATTTCTTTATTGTTTCTTCTCTTTTTTTTTTTTGTTTTCTTTCTTTCTTTCTTTCTTTCTTTCTTTCTTTCCTTCTTTCTTTCTTTCTTTCTTTCTTTCTTTCTGTCTTCCCTACTTTCTTTGAAATCCGTATTGTATTTATCACGCATCTAACGACTAATCAATAAATTGACTTATCGATGGTTATTCTTCAACAGCCATCCGCATTGACCATTATAATATCCTCCATTGTATCAAGCTGTCTGAATGTAAGAAAAGATATTCTAGTCTCACGTACCACGTGTAATATCAAAGCTCTCAACATTTTGCTTTCAAGGTATTTTTTCTATATACAACGGAATCCTAGGAAATCGTAGTGCATACGTTTCTTCCAATATCTCTACGTTATAACGAATTCGAACTTGCTTGCAGATGCTGACTTTATAAAAATGGGGGAAAAAAAAAAAACTCGTCGTTTGGAAACAGTGCATATTTTTCATTGATATCGTTCGACGATTTAACAAATTCGGTACTTTGTATTCGTAATTGTATTATCATCATCATTGTATTGTAAATCGTTATTATCAATGCTATTGTACTATTTTGATTTACACTTGTAGAAACGAATATATTAATATCTACATTGACTTTTAGATTCGTAGGTGAGTTTGTTCGTCTTATTTCTTATCGGCAAGAATTCGTGAAATATCGAGTTTTCGTAAAGACGTTGAGTAGCTAAAAATCTATCGTTAAAACGAGAAAAAGTACGCCTCTCTCTCTCTCTCTCTCTCTCTCTCTGTGTGCTTGCCTTAACGACATCGTTGATCCATTCTGGCAAGAGTTTTAAAATAGCACGCGATTTCCCCTTGCTCGTGATTGCGACTGACTATTACGACGTGTTTTCCATTCATAAATAGGGAAGCACTTGCTGCGTGAGCGGCCATCTTGACTATGTAGTCAATAGAGCTGCTTTTATTTTCATCGTTTAAATCGTAAAACAACGTTCGAATGTTCGAGAATGGGTAAATAATTAGTTAGATGGAAATATTTCGAATGCATTGAGGTATTTTTCTAAATAAAATGTACTTGAAAGTATATGTGGTTTTTCTGTTGATTAACGTCGTTTCAGTACGCAGTGCACAGCTGATCAGTGGTCTCGGCGGACGGTCGCCGCTTGTTCGTGCTTTAAAATATTGGAAAACGACAGAAAACTGTTACTGTTATCCGCGTGTCTATACGGTGGCAGTTGAAATTTCACTTTGCAGCGAACGAATAAAACCGCGGCGTTCACCAAGTGTCTTTATCGAGTGCTGAAAGTGAACTGTTAACTGATTGCTCGTTCGTTGGACATTTCCAATGGTTGCCGTCCGGTGAGTTTCAATCAAGCTTAGGATTTCAAATCGGATAGTACGTTGAGATGGTACGATTGAAATTCAAATAGACTGTGACAAATTCTTGGGTTATGCAAAATTTTGCGATATCGGCACCGTAGAAATGGCAAAATGAACGAAAACGAAAATGGAAGTATAGTCGAATTTCCAATTGCGTTTGCCTCACGCGATACGAAATATATTTACGTGCGAACGTTTTGGAAACTACAATAATACGTTAACGACAGATTTCTATCGATAAATACTGCCCGATAAGTAGACGATAGACGGAACAGCGAAATACCTTTTCGTTAACCGCTTTCTATCTTTATCGTGGATTTCTACGTGATTTTCAAAGCGTTGATTTTCAAATCGTGTTACAGTAATACAGTAATTTTTTTTTTTATACTTTGCTCGACATATATATTTTATATATACCTATTATATATTTTATATATACATATTATATATATTATATATGTATGTATGTATGTATGTATGTATATCGGTAGTAGTCTAATGTCAATCTTCTTATCGACTGATGTAACACGCATCTCGTTAACTGTTTTTCATCAGACTTCCATTTCGATATGTTATCGCGATTTCACTATTCACGTACAGTGTCCAGTGAATCAAAGTTTCCTGTGAATCGATCTTTCTTTATCTCGTATTCAAAGAAGGAAATGTCGTTGATCCTTTCGGCAAGCTATAGGGTATTTTCAAAAGTGGAGGATCTTTATAGTTCTATTTTTTCGAGCGTGTCATAGACACAAGAGGAACCAGGGTCAATCGGTGCTATCGGCGAATTCTAATCTTCGTCGACGATTTTAGCTGCTCCGACGTGCCTCTCGATTTTAAAAATCACGTTGATCGGTTAGAAAGTGTTGTCTCGAGCGGCCATTACGAGAGTAAACACTCTGTATGTATGTATCTCATTAGGAAATATGGTACCCTAGGGATAATAAACTTTAGCCAACCTTTCGCTTTTCGCAACGATTTACTACGATATACCTCAAGTTATGTAACTGTTGGTTGTTAATTACCGTCTATTCCAATCCGTTAATTTCCAATTCGATAGAATTAGTCTCCGTGTTCTTTCGTCGAATTCTTCGATAACCGTACGAACTATCGAGGCGTTCCAACCGAAAGGTCTGCGTTCGAATTTTTTGGCACACGCGGAAACAGAATTTAAAGGTCAACGATATTTATAATAGCGTGAAAAAGCTGTTTAGAGGATTAATAACGAGCTTTACGGATGCATGTGAATTATCGAAATCGTAAAGAGAGAGCTGGCGTCATATCGAGCATACTACGGTGTGTCGGTGTCTTTCGTCGACGGTGTACCGTCTCGTCGCTTCTACCTTGACGAATAATAAAAATAATAAATAAATAAATAAATTATAATTATACAGGTATATAACCTATAATTCGTCGTCCGTGAGATTTCACGTGAATTGTCGAAACGTGGCAGTCGTCGACCAGTCTTTGCTCCTTCGGTCCAAACGTTTACAACAATGGTGAACGCTGACCGACGTTTTTCTACGCGAAAAATGTGTAACATTATTTTCAGGATAGTAGTGTATATTTTTGCCTCGAGGCGTAACTTATCGTAGCTCTGCTTAACGTTAGCGTCGCGTCCCCGTCAATTATTATTCTTGGTTCCTTATTTTTGTCTGCCACTAGGCTCGACGCGCTTTTCTTCTCTCATTTCTTCTTCTCTTCATTTCTTCTTTTCTTCATTTCTTCCTTGCTGTAGTTTCCGCTTGGCCATGATACCGGGCCGCGCTGGGTTTCACGCAGTTTTCAAAAAAACTGCGAGGTAAAACGGCGAGTTATCGTCGTTGCCGAGTAGCTTGCATCTGTCGCTCGAGCGATTGCAAACGCAAATAATTATATCAACGGTGGAGACGTACCGGATCTCTTCATCTTGCGAACAATTCAAAAAAAAAAAAAAAAAAAAAAAAATATCAATTGTCCTTGTTGTTCTATCGTTGTTAGAGATCCGTCGCGTTTTCTTAACGTACGTTGATTTGGTAGACGCGTTACTTTGGCCCGCGGTGTCAACAGGTGTCGACTTCGCGACTCGACAAACAGAATAATTTTCTACATTTCGTATAAGCTTAACATCATCGTGTTAGAATATAATTTTTCTTTTCTTGAAACGTTTAGATCGCGCGCAGCTTTTTATTAATTTACGGTCGCGCAGCTTTTTATTAATTTACGTGTATATTGGTTATGGTATAGGGTTATAGGTTATAGGGACGAAGTGGAATCGTTTTTCGTAGAGCGACGTTCGACTCGCTCTACCAAAGTTGTTGAAAGATTTTCGAACGATGGCGAAACTAGGCTGAAAGAATCGGACGGTTTAAAGGGTTGAAAATTACTGGAAATGCGTGAAAATACCCGTGGAATTTACTTTTCCACGCATTGGCAGGAGTAGACGAAAACGGCCACGCTGTGTCTCCTGGGTATTTCATGACACAAATATCTTGCCGGCATGTTGGAATTCCGCTTTTCCTTTTTCGCCTGTCCCGACGAACGGCGTTCTCGCCGTCGCCCTCTCTCCCTCTCCCTCCCTCTCCCGTCCCCTGCCTGCCCCCGTCTTAAAAGATCCCGCTCTGTCTGGCGCGATTAAAAGATGCTTCCTCTCCTTTGCTGTCACACCGAGGTGAAAATATATCGGATCCGGTGGCGATAAGCAACAACACCGCGCGAATCCACCGTCGTAACCATCGGATCGAGTCTGACCGATCGTATCGGTCGCTGATAACAAATAGTAAATAGAGCGTCGCTTATTTTGCGCGTTTCGCAGGATTCTGTTTGGCAGATGAAAGCGAGCTCGGCAGAGATTTGCACAATCCACGGCG
Source organism: Bombus dahlbomii (assembly GCA_037178635.1). Taxonomy (NCBI): domain Eukaryota; kingdom Metazoa; phylum Arthropoda; class Insecta; order Hymenoptera; family Apidae; genus Bombus; species Bombus dahlbomii. Next base: position 12,786,346 of record CM074111.1, on the reverse strand, counting down.
GAACAAATTCGATTCGTCGTTAGGTTTCCGCATCGAGTTCCGCATCTGCCCACACGCGTTTATTTGCATTTTCGTCATTTGTGTGTCGAACGGCCGACTGTTTGGCAGGCATTGCCAGTAGGACCGGTAAAAACTGCCTGTGACAGATTCAGACGGATACAGAGTGGCGCGAAAGTAACTTTGCAACTCTAAGTTTACAGCTCTAACTTTACACCGTGGAAACGGAAATACACTAGGTAAAAGAACGATAAAGGACCTATCGCTATTTTGTAACGTCGACGTGCGAATGGAATATTTCATTGCCTTATATTGGTGTATTTGATTTTAGTTGCATCAGTTTAGTACGACGTTGCGTGTTTCGATCTCGTGGACGAGGAACACGTCGGGATCGTGAGATTTTAAAGCGGTTCGATCATGTCGTTTGATCGGGGACACGATCGGCGAAGCCGCGTGCGTGAACGTTAGAAAGTAGCGGCGTTTAAAAGAAGACACGCCGGTTAGGGCGAACGCTCTCTGACCAGTGGCCCGAACGCAGGGCTACGTGCCAATGAACAGTTTTCCCTCTGATTGATGCCTCACTCACCTGACACATCGGGGCCTGCCAGGTGTTAGGCGACGGAAGAAAGAGAGCCGAATTATTAATTCTATCTAGCACTTTATTCTCTCCTATGGCCCGGTGCCAAGTGCGAATTGCACTTACATTACAGTTTCTAACCTCTTAGTTTCTTCCGATCGACCGAACGACCCTGTGCTCGCCTCTCTCTCTCTCTCTCTCTCTCTCTCTCTCTCTCCTCCCCCTCCCTCTTTCTCTGCTCTTTTTTTTCTTTTCTCGATTTTCGTGGATTATCGATTCTACGGATCTAGACCGGAACGAATCTAGATGTAAAAACGAGCAGGAGTAGCTGCGAATCGGATGGTACGTCGATTTCTAAAGTCTCGCGACTCTAACCGTGACTGGTAAACGATCGTTTTCCAAAAATTTCGATGCTAATAGAGCATTTCGTCGAGTTTCGTATATCTGTTTTTTTTTTTTTTTTTTTTTTTTTTTATATAGTTTCTCTTTTTTTCTCTTTTTTTTTCTTCCTCTTCTTCTTCTTCTTCTTCTTCTTCTTCTTCTTCTTCTTCTCCTCCTCCCGTCTTTTTCCCGTACCGAGGCGCAAGTCTCGCAACTTTTGCCGGTTTGTTGGAGAAAGGAAAAGGAGTCGACGGTGGAATCTTTGTTTGGGAACTGTGATAAAAGTTGCAAGTTTCTCGATACGACGATACGATGCAAGGAGGTTTGCAGGAGCATAGGCGCATGCGTATACGCGTGGGAGCGTGGCACGCGCAGTGCCGGCTAATTATGTGGCACTCGTACGTGCCACGCGGCACAGGTGTCCACCGTTTCTCTATTCGCTGCCAATTCCGTAACGTAACGGGTGTATCGAAATTATCGAGCCATGAAACGTTGCGGAGACGCGGGACGGTAGTCTGCCGTTCGAGCGAGACGTTAGACACAACGCAAACGTCGTATAGGGACCTGGTCTCCGTCGTGCTCTGGATTTATTAAAAAAAAAAAAAAAAAGAAAAAAGAAAAAAAAAAGAAAAAAAAATCGACGACGAATGTAGTTGTGAAAGAATTGAAATCGGATTGCGACGTATTATACGATACGATGGCATGGTGGGAAAGCGAAGCGGAAAATAAAAATGTCTAGAGAGATGATAAGATTTTCATGGAACACCGGGTAGGCAGCTATGGACGAATTCATGCGATTTTCGTTTCTCTTGAAAAATGGGTCAAACAGTCGCAGGTTTAAATAAAGAACGTCGTGTCGTGTCGTGTCGTGTCGTGTCGTGTCGTGTCGTGTCGTGTCGCGTCGCGTCGCGTCGCGTCGCGGAAGGCGCAAGGCGGAGACCCTTTTGCCGCGTTAAAAGATTAGATGGTCGTGGCCGAGAGGCACGTTGCGTGCGTGCTCGAAACGATGGAAATAACGACACGATGCAACGATTCAACGGTCGTCCCGTTAGCGGAAAGATTAGCAAAGATGAGAGGAGCGGCGTTCACTGGTCAAAGTTTTGGTGTGACCTTCGTTATAATTAAGAGGCCGTAACGCACGATCGTGCGATATTTCAGTGCGTCTGTAACAAGCGAAACGATTTGCCCCGTGCAGGTTCCACGGTCTTTTCCTTTTCATTTTCTCACGACTTTGTCTTCATTAATCGCATCCCCGTCCGCTCATCCGTGGTTGAATAATTTGAAACACTTTCGCGCACCGACACGAAACTGCACGAAACGTCGTATTTGGAGGCCATCCAAATCGTTTATCCACTAAACTAGAAAATTTCGACCATCTTGCCGAATTCCTGCTTCTCTCGCACTCGTTCCGTTCGTCTGCGACCACATCGTGCTCTTTCGGTACTCGCAATCAGACGTCAGAGAACCGATAACCAACACATCGTTTCGCAGAAAATACATTGTTCTCATCTTCGCATCTCGCGCTCTGTCTCCATCGACTGACGATAAGTAACGACGATAGTTCGTATTAACCGTGGCCGTATTTGTTCTTTCGACACCGATTTTCGACACCGATTTTCGACACCGATTTTCGACACCGATTTTCGACAACGATTTTCGACAACGATTTTCGACACCGATTTTCCATCAATTCGATTTTCCATCAATATTCGATCAAAGGATGGTGTAACGAGATGGTGTAACCCTGGCACCCACAGGTAGGCCTGCCAGGAGGATGGGGGCCCACGATGGGGGAGTGCCATTGCTCTAACATCGCTATCATGCAGCTGTTCCATGAGCTGAAGCAGCAGTTCCCTGCGCTCCCTGATCACGTCGTTTCCCAGTGCATCGCCCAGGTATAGGTGCTCTTTGTCCGCCAGATATTCTGCTCCTATGCCGGTCTCTCGGAAAATTCGATCTACAGTTTGATAACGAGTAGAGAGTTCGATAAGATACGGCGTCGTTGCCTGGCAACCGCTGTGATATCATCACGCTGCATCGAGTTTTCCGAGATGGGCTCCTTTGAGTGTGCACACGGTGTGCCTCGTAAACAACTTTACACGAATTTCTTCTTATCGCTCATCCGTCATGGCTGAAACGATCGTCGCAATAACGACTAACCATACGCGTACACCACCATATCAGTATACCATAATCACTGGCATTGCGAATTAACGGCACAGAATTTTTTCTCTCCTCTCTCATTGCACGAGCGTGGAACCTGTGTGTATAGACGTCCTTTGTGTTGGCCATTTGATTTTCTTTACTCTTTCTTTCTCCTTTCTTTCATTCCTTTCTTTTATCCCCTTCTAATTGCGCATTCGCAATTATGTCTCTTAATCAGCCAACACTGACCGCACTAAACAGTAATATAACGTCTTGTATCCGCGTTGGGATTTCTCGGGGTTTCTTTTCTTTTTTTTTTTTTTTTTTCTCTCTTTTTTTCTTTTTTTTTTCAGTCACCAGTCAACGATCATCGTCTTTCCAATTTGCGGTACTCTGCTCTCCTTAGTTCGAACGTTGTCGACAACGTCGAAACCGAGTTTTATCACTACTCTTCTTTCTCTTTCTTTTTCTTTTTCTTCTTTTCTTTCTTTCTTTCTTTCTTTCTTTCCTTTTTTTTTTTCTTTTTTTTTTTTTTTTTGTTTGGCGCCATTTTTGCGCACCTTTGTTCAATCGAAAATATCTAATCGTTATTTTCTAACAACTCGTCTAAGTATTTACACGACAGCGCGTATTTTGTAGCCTGTGTAACGGAATATCTGCTTGAAAGGTGAAAAACGAGGGGAACCTGATACGTTTCGACGTAATGGTTAAAAGATGAAAATGCACGGGATAAGCGCGAGTGATGACTAAGGAGGGCGTCGTTACGTGCCAGTAACGTGCCTACGGAGGTTTTCAACGTTCTGTCGGTACGAATAGACTAGAAAGTCCCCGAATTTCACGCTATCCGCGAAAGTATGAAGGATAGGCGGGCGAAAGGCTGGCACTGGTTTAACCCTTTGCGGTCTATCGTTCTCGCGCCAGCAAGCTCCGCTTACGACCAAAACCGTGTAAAAACGGAATTGAAAAGCAGATGCAAATCCGTCGTTCGCACCTGGGTAACCCAATGGGGACCGCAAACGGTTAACTCCTTCGACGAATCTGCCAGCAACGTGTAACATCGTATGTTGTTAGGACGCAGCAGAGGCGAGACAATTTTCCGGTCGAGAAGCAAACAAAAAAAAAAAAGAAAAAAAAAAAACAAAACAAAACAAAAGAGAAAAAGAAAAAGAAAAAAGAAAGGAAAAGAAAGATAACATTTTGAAACGCCCTGACAGCGGGCTTCGCGCGCGATGACCGGAAATCCGCTGACCCAAGGTGCATCTGTGCGTTGCAGAATAGCCACGATCGGGAGACATGCGCGAGAAGCCTTCGTGCCACTCAAGAGTCACGTCAGTCTCCGGGCGCGTTCCCACCGACGGCGCTTTACGCCATCCTCCAGCAGCAACAGCAGCAACAACAGCAACAGCAGCAGCAGCAGCAGCAACATCATCAACGAGTGAACCACCTGGCCGCGGCGCAGCAGCAGCAGCAGCAGCAGCTACAACGTTTCTGCACGATGAACCAATTGCAACGCGCCAGCAACAGCTACAGCAACAGCTACGGCAACGGCACGAACAACAATACGCGACCACACAGGCCAGCCTCGCTGGACATCGGTATGGCACGGCGCTGTCCCGTCAGCTGCACACGAGCAACAGCGATATCAGCCTCGTCGCCGATAGCTGCTGACTCGGTCAGCACCCCTTCTTCAGCGCCTGCCGTCTGCGCGACCGCGTCGCGCGGTTTCTTCGACGATTGCACCGGACTGAGCGACGCGAACTGCCTTAACAAAGTCCAGAACGCGGGAAACGAGCCAGCCGGATTCGAGCTGAACGTGAACGTTGCCTGCAGCCCTGCTGGCAATCGCGGTACGCATCTAGCCGAGGTTTCATTTGACGAACGACGACGGGGCATGTCGAAACGAACGATCGGGATAACGTAATAATATCACGTGCAAGGATATAATAGACCCTTTGTAAATCTAGCGGTGATCAGCGGCGGATACTCGTCATTTGTATTTCGAATTCCTTATCGTTGATGCGACAAAGTGACAACAGGCGTGTACTTGTACGTACGAGAGTATGCGTACAGGAAGCAATCGCTTCTCGTAGATTCGCTGACGCAGGTAGATCGCAAACGTTGTCGCGGAGCGCGCTTACTTGGTCCGCGCGCCTATCTCGTCTCTAGATTCCAACGGCTTCGCGCTTATTATGTTTTCCGACTTGTTATATTCGGCGAAGGGTTAAACGGGTTCGTTCGGAATTCAATTTTGATCGTAACGAGCGTGACGCGACGCCGTCCCCTGTCGACGCTGGCCCCCTGTTTGCCTGTTGATCGAACGAAAACGTTTAACCCTTGTTACGGTGGTGTTACGTATCGTCCACGTACATCGTCGACGTACATTATCATTTCGCACGGCGTACCGTCGATCGCGCGATTTCTTCCACCTTCGCTCGTTCGTTACCTGCTCCTAACGGAACACCCATTTTTCTTTTTTATCTCCACCAACGACCGTTTAGACTTTCGAACGGTGCCTACGATCGTTGGTGCCTGTAAACGAAACGATCTGCTGCTCGATCCACGGACTCATTACGCCGAGCCGTTACCCAACGCGGAGAACACCGGCCCGCAGATCGATCACACGCGAAGCTACACCTCGGTTAGTCTGACGCTGAGACCGCCGTCCTCGGAACCGCAGCCACCGATCGACATCAGATCGCAGGGCTCGAGCCTGACTTACTCGAGCTCCTCCTTGGATCCCCGGGGCTTTCAAAGCCGTCTTCAGATTAGCATCGGTGCGGGAGCCGTTGGCGGTGTGGCGGCTGCGAGAATCAGGCCACCGATGGGCCCTGTCAGGCCCAACAGCTTGATACCGCCGGTACAAACCGGTCCTCAGAGACCGCCAGGTCTGTATCTCTCTCTATTTCTTCTCTCTGTTTCTTCTCTCTATTTCTCTGCTCATCCGTGCTTTCAACTGTTTCACATCCGTCGTACGGTGCAACTGTCGCCCGAGTTTTCGGACTGAGCGACGACTGCGACCTCAGAGAGAGGTCGGATGCGGCGTACGATCAGAGAGATCGGATCGTCCGACTAAAGTGTGAAAGTTGCAGGTCTTCCGGCGGGACCACCTAGTCAGTTACCGAGGCCGACGACGACCATGAGCGCCCCAACCACACCTTCCGTACCATCCACGACGAACATCGCCCCCTCCATTAGCCTTCCGACAACACCGTCGGGACCGACCACGACCTCGCCGCCCTCCAGTCCCGTTGGCGAACGAATACCGGCCAATCCCGATCAGAATCGATCGCCGTTGAACCAAGGTGAACCGCTATACTGCCCGTGGCTACGTTTTCTTGCCGAGCCTTGAAATAATAACCTCTCAGCCGGGCTATTTTCATTTTTCCTCGTGTACGTACTCGCTGCCGATACCATAAAGGCGGCTCGCTTTGTTTTCCCGTTTCTCCTATCACAGGAATCGCGTACACGTATATTTACCTGCGTATATAACCACTCCGTCGCACATGCTGCGCCCACGCATGTAACACTGAGAACGATATTTACGCATTCCTGACCCCACGCTCCGTCTATACATAGCCACGCTTGTTGCGGTTACTCTACCATGGACCACCTGATTCCAGCGCTCTATTCCCTCTCACGAGCACCCTCGAGCATCCATGTTGACGCGTTTCCTGAACGCTACGATTCGCCGCATTTCGTCTTTCCCCTTTAATCGTTCAACACACGGTGAAATATCGCGGTGAAATATCGCGGTGAAATATCGCGATGTCGACAGGGATCGAGTCGACGCTAATTTGTACCGATGCAGTTCGTGCTTGGTCACTAATCGCCATCTTGTTATAACCACCTGTACCATGGTACATTTTTACATGTTTCTACACGTTTCTACATGTTTCTACATGTTAAACTACTCGAGAATCCAATAACAAACGCGCTGTCCTTAAATCAAACAGCTTCTGTTCTACCATCTACCAATCGGTTGATCTAATCACATCTGTTTATCTTTTATCGGTAATACAATCGGTTAATTATTCGATTGTTCGGGGACGCAGTGGCGGAGCATCAAAGGGAATTGGTCGCCGAGCAGTTAGCAAGAAAGGATAGACTCGCCAGGGAATTGAGAGCCGAGAAAGGACGACTCGAAGCTATGAAGAAAGAATTGCAGTCCCTCACGAGGCCCTTTGATTCTTCGATGCCTCCTCAGGTATGCTCTGTATCGGCCATTCGCTCGTTTAACATGTGCCCGTTATATAATACACGCCCGGCGTTAAATAAAATCACGTTATCCGACCAATCATGCCACCACTTTGCAGGAACTGAAGAAAAAATTGAGGAGCGAGATCTATCAGCTACAAGTCGAATGCGACAGACTTGCCGATGAGGTGGATCAGTGGTCTGACCCGAGAGGTAATAATTTTTCTGCTGGTAACAACGCTTTCCCTTCTCCGTCGCTCTTCCCGATGCAAATAATTCCCTTCTTTCCTTCATTGTCACAGTACCTTTGGGCGAAACGAACGAAAAGTTTTATCAGCGTATTTACACGGGTCAGCCCCTACCATCGAGATCTGTCAGCGCCTCCGACCCACCGCCTCTGCCGAGTCAGCCGCCCGCCTGGCAACCGGAACCGAGCGGCAACAACGTCGATAGAGAGGAACGAGACGGACCCTCTTGGGTCTGTAGGATGTGCACCTTCGATAATCATCCATTGATGAACAAGTGCGAGCAGTGCGACATGCCGAGGCTGTTGGATCACGGAAACACAGGTACGACTTGTGGAAAGTCGATAGACGACCTTACGGCCTCGTTAACACGCTTCAACATCGATTCGTCGACTCCGTCGTCTCCGTCACCTCTGCGAAAGTAAAATCCAGTACCTTAACAGCATGTCCCTTTTCTTTGCTATGACATTATTATGGATCGACCTGGTTTCGCTTCGAACAACGATATTTTGTGAAACACCGCCGATGCTACTGTCACCCTATAATTCGCTACTGTCAACGAATTTGTTGCAACAGGGGACGTTTCCTATTGTAAGATACTCGCTCGTAAGCGAGAAAATTGTTTTACCATATCGGCGCAAACATTCGTCTGACATCAATAAAACATGACCTATACGACTCAAACGCACTTGAACGTAACGCATGGACGTGCCCTATCCTCTTTCCACTCTTTTTTTTTTTTTTTTTTTTTTTTTTTTCCTCTCCTCTCCTCTCCTCTCCTCTCCTCTCCTTCTTTCGAATAAATCCACTTAAAAATGTCGAATTGATCTTAACCCGAGGCATGTTTAATCGTAGCGTATGTTACAGTGTCGTTCTTTTTCTCCTCTAATTATTAACAGTTTAATCGTTTCGACGAGTCGGTAATCGTTAAATCGGGGTAAGTAACTAATATCCTTAAACGTTAAGTGAAATTATGTTTGCGAGAAAAAGATTAAGATCCGTAGATAAATAAATATACCAGTCATAAAATGTATAATGTACGATTTGTAGGCGAAACTCAAGATATTCATATACGAGTTACACATCATCACAACTTCACCCCGAGCCGTGAGTATATTATTACCCTTCGTTTTTATCTTTCACCGATGCGATATTTCTACCACGAGACAACTAAAGATATCAAAACACGTATGCTTCTTTTCAGGGATAGTGCATAGTTGGGTGGTATGATGTGAACTGCGTTAGAAACGTGAAAACTGTATATAAAATCATTGTTTAAGTTAAATAAAAAGTAGCAGCCAACAGATCGGGAAAAAGGAGAACAGAGATTTAAATAACTCGATTGAGTTCGATCTTTTGTTTATTCAAGAGATCAATGTATAGCTCGACATTTGATAACGACGGATTCGGGTTTAAGATTGGGATACACCGTGCCGCAAAATGTACGCCATTCTCACTCACTTCTGATTACTAAATAGTCAGTCAACGACTTATCGGTAGTCTGACTTCTATTTGTATGAGTTTTCAAATACTATTTAAAATACATGATATTTGTAGTAAGTCCTTTAGCATGATATTCACTTGTTATATAGCTGTACCCCGTTCCAAGTTTAGCTTCGTTTCGCGCGTATATTCCCCATAGAATCTCTCTAATTTCTGGTTGAATTTGGCATTGCGTTCGTTGATGTAATCGATATCAGCGTCGTCGTTGTGCATTCTTCTTCTGCTGTACCTCTCTCTCTTTGCGATCCTGAAAACAAAAACGGCAGAATGACGGACGACACCCGACGACGATAATGAACATTAGGCCGCTATAAATGCTAACTGTTTCTCCAAGTCTTCCACCATTTTGTCAACAGCTTCTTTCCTATCCTCGTGAAGACCGTGTAATATAGTGTTTCTATCTCCGTAGAAGGCCGGGCCTAATTTTTCTTTAGCCTCGTCATACGAATCCATGTTTGGCTTGATATTCTTTACCAGCCTGTTGTATTGTCGAATAGCCGCTTGTTCGTAGTCCGAAAAACCTGGATCTGGATTCTTTCTATTTTTTTTCTTTCTTGCTATACGTTCTGCTTCTGTCGCATCGATGTGAAGTAACTTTGTCCTCTCGTAGTCTTCTCCCTATAAAATGCACCGTACATAGAAATTTGGATCGACGCGTCCTATAAAATCTACAACCTTGTAAATTGTTTTTTTTTTTTTTTTTCTATTTTTTTTTTTTATTATTATTTTATACGTTACCTTCTCTCGAGCAGCTTTTCTCGCAGCTTCGTCTTGAACGATCCATTCGGCTTGCCTCTTACGCGATTCCCAGTTCGAAGGAAGCTTGTTCCTCTTGTCTTCCTCTATGACCTCTTTGTGATTTTGCTGTCTGGCCTCGTTCTACGAACACAAGTCGTTCTGTAAGGAACGGCTACGTACGAAAACAAGGAAGTGATAGATTTGATTTAGAGGTTAAGACGGATTTACTCTGTTCTTTTACTTTACCCTTTTCGCGTGCAGTTCCCGCAAACGTTTCATTCTCTCGGCATGTTTCTCCGTCGACGATCTCTCGTTATTCGCGTTCGCGTTCTCGTTCTCCATCCTCAGCTCGAATCAACAACGATGATTTTTGCCAACAAGCAAAAGTGTCGTGGTGTCGCTCGGGCACGTGAAAAGGTTAGAACGCAGTTTGGCCGTGCGACATTACCGGCACGTAGATCGCGTCCCGTGTAACCGCGCGTGTACAGGAAGCTCCGACAGATGTCAGTAAGCTGCGATTCGTCGACGAAAAAGGCGAACTCCGTTTGCCCGACTTCTGTCTGTGGGTGGTGGATCGATTGAAATTGATCTGCTCTGTGGAGCGAACGGAGTGAGCAATAAACGGATCCTGTCGTTCAATCCTAAGAGCGCGGTGATACCGTGGTGACAGGCGTGGAGGAGGCAGACAGAAGTCAGGTGATTTTTCGTCCGCCGGTAGAAGGTTCGGTGAGGCGGTACCGGTCGATCACAACTTGTCGTCGAGTTAGCAGCACTTGTGAAGGTTCGCGTTTGCGCGAACCCCGACGGTGAAACGTGACGCAGAATTGTACGCTGGCGGCGGTTGGGCCGCAGAAGAAAGTTCGCGCTCTGCGGGGCTTTTGGGGATTACCCGCGAAGCGCGGTCACAGGGTGCCGCGAAAGCTCTCCTTGAGGCGATCACGACAAGGATAGAAGAGACACGCACGCGGCTCCTCGCTCGCCGCTCACCGCATTCTCCCGGACAAATTAATTCTCCCTGTACCGTTATGGAGACCCTCGAATCTAGTCGCGTCTGCCGCCTTTGCGGCAAGCAATCCGGTATCTCGATTAACATTTTTGACAAGAATGAGAACCACGTGAAGAAAATCAACGCCATTCTCCCGATCATGGTACGTGTCATATCGCTCTACTCCCTTCTACATTCGTATCGTCTCGTTATGAATTTCACGTGTACCGTGTAAGTATGTATGTTACTTGGTTGCTCTTTCCTGACATCATTCACGCCCCCTCCTAAACCACCTTTTTGCCACAAAATCTATCATCAAAACGCAACAACGTTTCCTTTCAACGAAACCGTTCCATTCGTGTACCAGATCCGCGTATTTTTACGCGTGTCCCGCTAATTGGTCGGATCACGTTTACTCAAACGTTGAAACTTTTCCGTAAATAGGTTTATTGGTTGTATTTATGATACTAAAAGTGAGGTTATTGTTACTTCGCGCCAATGAGCCTCATAAACACTTTTAACGTGTTGCATAACTTTAAATCGTAATCGTTTCTTTTACTACTCGTTATTATTGATAAAATCACGAGTTTGAAACGAACTATTTCGAAGTAGAGTGCCTCTTAGATATCGAAAATACGGAATATCCCGTCGTGGAAACAAATATCGCTTTAGATTTTCGTCCCTGTTAGGTTCCATCGGTATTAGCAGTGAGCGCGTGATAATTTAAGGGAATTAAACGTAATATATATATATATATATATATATATATATAGAAATTTGTATAAATACACGTGACTCGTATTCAAACGAGATTTTAACGAGAATATTATTTGTATAATAAATAGGAAGAAAGATTACTTACTCTATACGTGCCGTTGGGATCGAAATATTTTTTTTTTTTTTTTTTTTTTTTTTTTTTTTTTTTTTCTTTCTTTCTTTCTTTCTTTCTTTTTCCCTTATCATACAACCTGTCTCCTTCTTTTCAATGGGGGGGGGGAAAAAAAAAAAAAAAGGCATATCGATCGTTCGAGCGAAACTAATCGAATTTCATATTGCACGTTAAATAATGTTATCTCGCGTTACGTTCCAACGATCGATCGTCGTACAGTTGCTTGTCATTTTCACATCGTGCAAAACGTTTTTACGATCTCTATATCGTGAATAATATAATGGAACGCCGCGGATCCCTTGAATCTCTCTCGCCCTTTAACATCCTCCGCGCATTTGTAGAGCACGTGTAACGTCCCCGCCTCGTTTCCTATAAGCGATCACGTGTACTTAACGAACGCTCGCATTCGCATCGGCTGTGTATCCTGCAGGTGCACGAAATGGACCTGTTGCCGAAGCACATGTGTCATCGGTGCAGTTACAAGCTAGAGGAGTTTCACAAATTCTACATGGACTGTCTGAAGACAGACGCGGGTTTGAAGAATCAGTTGTCATGGATGCGAAAGGAGGACTCGAGGGAGAGAGTCGGTGTGCCGATGGTGCACATAGAGAACATCAAGATCAAAGTAGAGCCACCGGATTATCATCTGTACGACGATAACGACTACATAAATACTACGATGAGTTCGGTAACTTATCCGGTGAACAGTGTCCGATCCGATAATATCGCCGATCGTATAACGTATACGTCGTACGCGCGTTGCGATTGTTACTGTGATAAAGCGGACCAAAGTAATCAAACTGTACCTACGGACTACGGGAACGAAATATCGAGATGTGGTAGAATAAACGCCATGAGACAGGACAACGAGGGCTGCGTTAATAACGTGTCGCGAGCTATGCGGGGGAATTTGTTGGCGCATCAAGCGCTCGAGGAACGATCGAATTTAGTTAAGCTTGTCAACGAGGTTAAGGATTCGCGAACAACTAGATTTTCGAATTTCAGCCCATCGACGGATAGATCTGTTAATAGCGGGAAGAAAGGGATTACGAAAGATGCGATAGTTCGTAATTTGAGGCCTAGAAACGTTTCTGTAGATTACGCGGGAATTAGGAGGAAGCTTGCCAGTTGTTCGTCGTTGAACAGTGGGAATAGTGGATCGTCGACGATGGTGGAGGCGAAATTGTCAGGCCCGGCGGAATTCGATGTGTCGCAGATTAAGATAGAGAAATTCGATATCGAAGGACGCGTCTTAAGACCGAGAAAATGTACCATTGATTATAGGGAACCGATACGGAAATATTCTAGATCAACGAATAAGAGGAACGAAAGATCGCGAAGCGATCAACGTCGAGCGGATAGGATAGTCAAAGTTCGGAATATTGCGAGCAAGTTAAAATTACCGTTGAAAGAGATGCCGAAAGAAATGAGAAGCAAAGTAAAATCGGATATCAAGACGGAACAGCTGTCGTCGGATCTCGAGGATCTGGTAGCGGACGGATCGGTATCGGCCGCTGTGTTATCCCTGACCGATGACATTGACAATTACAATGCAAACGTACGAAACGATAGGGTTAATTGCGACGGGCGATTAAATCGTGACGGGCAGCACAACGATAATTTTGGTATCGGGAAATGGAAATCGTTGCGAAATCTGTCCAAGGGTAAATTCAAGTCGGGGAAAGTCGGTTTGCATCGGATCGTAGGGACAAATTATTCGACCAGATATTTGAGAAGCCAAGATGTTTGTCTGAGAAACGGTAAGATACGAAAATCCGATAGCACGAACGCGTCGATTAAGAAATTACGAAGAAGTTTTCGAAATTTCATGCACAGAAATAAGGCATCTGGCAAAGGCAATCTGATGAAGGCGATCGGAGGTGGTGTGACAAGCAAAATGTCCGCCGCCATGAAATTGCTAGATATCAAGCACTACTGCGACGAATGTAACACGAGTTTCGCTAACAAAGAATTATTCAAACTGCACGTGTGCTACGGACATTGATCATTTTACGAAATCGCCGGTAACGTGACATCGCGTAAACTTTTATTTTTTAAGCCTCGAGCGATCGGTCACGTTACTTGTATTCGTACCGATACGGCCACGATTACATAGATTTTGTTGATAATTGATCATAGAGAGAGAGATATATATATATATATATATATACACACACGCACACACGCACACACACACACACGCGCGCACACACACACACACACTTTTCTTTTTTTTTTTTCTTTTCTTTTTTTCTTTTTTATCTTCCGAGAAAGAACCTATGAAATTATTTCGAGCACGAACGCTATTGATACGTTGATATTGTAATACTATTTTTATGAACGAAAATGTATACAGTATAAATAATAGTCGATTGTTGATAGGGGAAAAGTAATAAAGTAAGACAATGTTGCGATGTACGCTTAAGAATTTAGATAAAGGATAAAGGATTCACGGATCGCCTTCGCATTTTAAAGTAAGATGATATATTATGTATATGCATGTGTGTGTGTATATATATATATACACATATCTTTTCATATAGAATATATCATATATGATTAATATTTCATATAGAATATACAAATATATATATATATATATACATGCATACATACATAGATAGATACATACACATATATTTTAACAGATACTAGATATTCATATACACGAAATTGTGATATATATATATTTGAAAAGATGTTAGGTTTGTATTCATCTTGTATGCAATTAACTCGTCTCTTTTTTTTTTTTTTTTTCTTTTTATTTCACGTCTTGCTCTTACAGCGTAATAATAAATGCCAGTTTCGTGATCGTTAACATCGATCGTTCGAACGAACGAACATGTATGTATATGAACGCATGTATGATTTTGCGTTATGTTATTTGCGTTACGATCGGCAACGTGATACTGCTGGGGATACTGCTGTTAGGAAGAACGATGATGATTGTTGGATTTACGCGGAACGATCGCGGATAATGTTTAACGCTTTCTACGCTAAAAATGTTATTAAACTTTGATTCTGTTATTCATTGTTGTTGGATATTAGATATGCGCTCTTAATCCCTTTGTACAGAATTCTTTATTAAATATGAAACGTTCTCTGCAACTGTCAAACGGTTTAATGATTAAAATGTCGCGATCATTGCACGACAATAAAAAAGAGGTAAATTCCAAATAGTTATCCTGTTATCTCCTTTAACTTATTTATCTCATTGTATAATCTCTCTCTCGTTTTGACGCTTTGAAATTTAAAAAGTAGTTTACGTTATCGGATTGGTGAGGTCGCTACGAGACGGCCATCTGGCGAATTAAAATTATCAAACAAACAAAGAAGTACGCCAAGTGTCAATAGACATCGAAAAGATGACTTATCATTCGGATTACATTGTTCAGAGGTGTTATTAGCGAAAAATCCGAATGTCTTCGAACCGTCGAAAGTCCCCTCGTTACGAGGATGTAAGTGTTTGAAAATCTACTACTCTCTAGTTAGGTTAACCTATTTTACTTTTCAAGAGACGGTTGACGGGTTTTCGCCGTTTTGGACGATTTATCAGTAAATTCGTGCCGGTTGATGTGATATATTCAAACAGAGAGATGAAAATACTTCGAGTTTCGTATTCGCTTGCATTAATTATGATCGTGTGCATTTTTAATTCGTCAACAGTTGATCTCGACCGAAGATGATGATACTCTGGGTACGTCCATTAGCATTAGCGTAGGAGAGAATTCGATTAGAATAAAGGAAAAGCCTAAGGTGGTTGTCGAGAGATCGGAGCCGAAAGATAAGCACGAAGAGGAGAAATGGTGGCTGAAGAAGCGAGACACTTGGCTGGATATTTCTCATGCTGTTCCGATAGACGTGAAAACAAAGCGATCTCCATCCCCCTCTCCGGATGTTAGTTCCTCGATGAAAGAATTTCTTGAAAAGGAGAGGATGTGCAAAGTAATCACGATTGGATTGTCGTGTCGATCGTGGAATACGTATTTAAATAACCGGTAACATGTGTTTATTATCTGTTATTTATTCTTTTATTCTTCGTAGGCTATGCATAAGAGCGAAGTTGAGACGAAAGACAGGGATGATACTTTGTGCGACATTCTGGCTTCCGCTGCGTTCGATAAATATCCGTCTGATTTCGAAAGTAAGTATCGATAGCCGAACAGAACAGTTGGAACTGTTGGAACAGAACATGTTTTGCAAGGTACAGCCGGTACAGAAAATTAGAATTTTCGTTGTTTCATGCAGATGCAACCGACGAGGATATAGGTAGTATCTTGGAAGAGATGAGTAAGATTGCCGGTGCTCTTACACCTAATTCAGCTACAGATCGTTCAAAGTCTCGGAACTCTGTCAAAAATCCTACGGAGGAGGAGAAATCGGTGGAAGAACTGTTAGAGGAGGCTGAGAAACTCGTAAGAAAAAATAGTAATAGTCTATCTAAGAGCGGATCAAAGTCTGATACTTTAGTACCTGAGAATATTCCGGAAGATATAGAAAGCTTTAGCAGGGTTAGACAATTAGAAGCTGATATATTTCAACTGATAGAGGAGGAGGTGCACAGAGAGACTGAGAAGATCAAAAAGAGTCCGAAGAATGAAAAGAAGAGGGACGGTAGTCCTGGATTTGAAGTTATATATGAAAATTTGAATGGTCTGAAGGCTGCGAAGTCATTAGAACTGCAGAGAAGAAAGTTCGACGAGCAGAAGGTGGAGGTGTCGAGCAGTTCTGATTTGGACGATCCTATCGAAAGACATTCCAAGTCGGAAGAATTGAAAAGTACAAGGAAGCTGGAGTCGGACAAGGATAACTTGCAGAAAGAAATAACGGACGTGGATAAGGATTTTTTTGAGGATTTGCTGAGAAAGTCCAAGGAGAAAGCGGAGGGCGGTGTGTCAGGCAGTTCGAGTTTCGGACAGGAAGATTTTTCCCATTTTTTGAAACTGTTGCAAGGGGTTGGCGCAAATAAAAAGGAAGAAGAATCGATGGAGGCTAATTCAATGCCAACGGAGGAGAGATCGTGCGTTTTGGATGGGGAAACCGTCGCCGATGACAAAAGTCCTGAATTTCCCGAGAAGGAAATCTCCGACATATTGGAGAAGGAACTGTCCCGGACGAATGAAAT
Organism: Bombus dahlbomii; assembly: GCA_037178635.1. Taxonomy (NCBI): domain Eukaryota; kingdom Metazoa; phylum Arthropoda; class Insecta; order Hymenoptera; family Apidae; genus Bombus; species Bombus dahlbomii. Next base: position 12,769,567 of record CM074111.1, on the reverse strand, counting down.
TATCGGAACGGATACGAGCGGTCACGGCGTTGAACAGAGACGATCTACGAACGATAATACTAGCGATAATAGCGGTAAGAACGAGCGCGAGGATGCAAGCGAGAGAACGGATCGGGTGTCCCCTGGAGACGTAGCTGTGACAAGGGATAACGGAAAGGTGCTCGATTCCAAGGAACAACTGTACACCGTTGATCTGACACCAAGATTGGAATTATTCGCGGACGCGATACCGAAGTTATTAGCGGAAAAATCGACGGACGATGCAACGCAACGAAGCAAAGAATCCACAGACGGGTCAAAAGCAGCCGTGCATAAAACGATCTCGAGTTCGGAGATTAAATTTGCGGACGTTAATGTTGCGAATTGCGAACGTGATGACGGTGTAGAACGCAAAGCCGTTCGTACGTTCGCCGCGTCGAGTAATAAAACGCGAAAGAGAGAATTAAAGTTCTCCAAGTCTAAGAGTTACGACCAGATTAGCAAGCCATTGTCATTTAGATGTTCTGTAGAGAATCTAAGAGCAAGCAAACCTTCGGACGCGACGAAGAAACCTAGCAACAATTTGATCGGACGATCGCCAACGTCGAAGCCAAAATTTCAACCTACGGTTAAACCAATCACGAGAATTCCGCCCAAGACCAAGGCCGTCGTAACTCTAAAGCCAAAGAAAAACTCCGTTAGGACTGTTTCGAATCTCGCTTCGTCCTCCACGTACAAATCGTGTCAGGCGGCTAAATCGCCGGACGGAAATCAGGCAAAGACGATGATGGCCGGCGGTGACACGAAACAACAGGTAACAAAAACGAATTGGGAATTATTATGTCGCGATGAAAGGCGTAAGAACGGTCTTTTGAAACAACAGCTGGAGTCCGAAGTGAAAATGCACAAGAATCAGATGGACAGTATGCGTATGTCGTTCGAGGAAGAACTGTTGGCGTTGAAGAAGGAAAACATGGTACTAAAGGCGAAGGTAGACGAGCTCTCGTTAAACGAGAAACGCTCGGAATCACAGCCAAAGAAAGATACGAGGATGATGGTTCTGGAGAAGGAACTAGAGAGGCAAGAGGATTTAATTCGGGCTTACGAAACGGAGAACAAAAAGTTGATGCAAGGTACGAAGGGGATGCAAGAGGAGATGAAGCAGCTGCAAAGGCAAAAGAGCACGGCGTTGGAATCTGGTAAGATACAGGAACTTGCGGATAGAGTCAAGGATCTGGAGGAGGAGACTCTGAAGCTGAACCTCGAGGTCTCGGAGCTGCGGGACAAGAACGCTGACTACGCCTTGAAGAACGAAGATCTGGCTCAACAAAATAGCCTTTTGAACGACGAATTGGAGATGTTCAAGGAACAATTGAGAACGAAGAACGACTTTATCACGGATCGATTACAAACGATGACCACCGCAGAGCTGCAACTGAGGAAACAAGTGGAGGACTTGACGGTAAAACTAAGCTCTAAAACGGA
>CM074111.1:12633103-12763103 GCA_037178635.1 Bombus dahlbomii | reverse complement strand
GTCGTTGTTCGATGGTTCTGGCTTCTTTGCGGATACGAGATTCGACGGACGCGGATCGCCTTTCCACGGCCAGTCGTCGTCGATCAGTCCATCGTTCAACGAGACGTCGGTCGGTTCTTCGTTCCGATCGTTGTTGCCGATCGGTTCTAGCTTCTTCACGGTTCTGGGATTCGATAGACGCGGATCGCCTTTCACCGTGTCGTTGTTCGATGGTTCTGGCTTCTTTGCGGATACGAGATTCGACGGACGCGGATCGCCTTTCCACGGCCAGTCGTCGTCGATCAGTCCATCGTTCAACGAGACGTCGGTCGGTTCTTCGTTCCGATCGTTGTTGCCGATCGGTTCTAGCTTCTTCACGGTTCTGGGATTCGATAGACGCGGATCGCCTTTCACCGTGTCGTTGTTCGATGGTTCTGGCTTCTTTGCGGATACGAGATTCGACGGACGCGGATCGCCTTTCCACGGCCAGTCGTCGTCGATCAGTCCTTTGTTCCACGAGACTTCGGTCGGTTCTTCGTTCCGATCGTTGTTGCCGATCGGTTCTAGCTTCTTCACGATTTTCAGATTCGATAGACGCGGATCGTCTTTCACCGTGTCGTTGTTCGGTGGTTCTGGCTTCTTTGCGGATACGAGATTCGACGGACGCGGATCGCCTTTCCACGGCCAGTCGTCGTCGATCAGTCCTTTGTTCAACGAGACGTCGGTCGGTTCTTCGTTCCGATCGTTGTTGCCGATCGGTTCTAGCTTCTTCACGATTTTCAGATTCGATAGACGCGAATCGTCTTTCACCGTGTCGTTGTTCGGTGGTTCTGGCTTCTTTGCGGATACGAGATTCGACGGACGCGGATCGCCTTTCCACGGCCAGTCGTCGTCGATCAGTCCTTTGTTCCACGAGACTTCGGTCGGTTCTTCGTTCCATGAGTCGACGTTCAGCTGTTTGGTCCGCAAGACCAAGACGGTGAACTCCTTCTTCGCCAAGTCTACGATCTAAACGTTGATGAACGAGACGATTATCTGTCCGTTTCACGAGTCTGCGATCGGTTCTACCTTCTACGTGGTTCAGAGATTCGACGGGTGCTGATCGCCTTTCTGAGTTTCTTCTAGAGTCCACGAATGATCGACGTTCCGATCTTCGATCGTTGGACAGACCCCCAACTCGTCGTTCCTTTAAGTAATTGCTGGTAATTTCAGGTGTCCTGATAGGCGAAGATTCACGTCGTTGGCGAGCCAAGTTCAGTCCGTTGTTTCTCTCTCGATCGAAATTGTCTACGGAACGTCTTAACGATGTAACGAAGGAACGTCGTCGTTCGTCAGTCGTTTCGCGTTGTTCCATTCTGGTAAAAAATCTGTGATCTCGATCCGGTCTAGAGTCGCGTCTGATCGTCGTTTGGATACGATTTCGTCTATCAACGTTCCTCGGAGATCGTTCGTTCGTTTCTCGACGGGAATCGGCGGTGAGTGTCAGTCGTTCCATAGAGCGTGCAAGGTTTCCACGTTCCTGAGAATCGATTACTCGCCTATTTACTTGACGACGCCTATCGACGTCGGTGATAGACCTTTCGAGCAATCTTCGTTCAGCAAGATCCCGTGTAGTTCTAGAGTCGAGCGATCGAGCGATCTGCAGTCGGATTGCCGAATGATCAGATACCCGTCTTGTACTCGATTCCGCGGTACGTCTAGAATCGTATTCGATGTTGCTTCTCTGTCTGCCCAGTCTCTCCATTGTGCTCGTAAGGTCAGCTCGAGATTGAGACCGTATCCTTGAGGCACGATCCAAGCTTCGAGATCGGGACATTCTGCGATCGATTGGTACGAGGGAAATTCTGGAGTTTCCGGTTTGTTCGGTCGTCTTCGAAATGCTGGTCTGATTTTGCTCGAAACTCGAGCAAGAAGGCATCTTGGTGAAAGGGCTCAAATTCGGGCAGGCGTCCACTCTGTGTTTTACGATTCTAATAAGTCAGATGCTACGATCTACCTACGATCTACCTACGATCTACCTACGATCTAAAATCTAAAATCTAAAATCGTAACAAACTGAATCGCAAGTTCTACGATTCGAATAAACTAAATTCGAAATTTCCAATGAATTAAATTCCAAATCTAACGAGGTAAAAATCGAATAAGCTAACATTTGAGACTCTGATAGGATGAATTTTAGATTTTTCTAAATTTTAGTAAACGAAATGTTACTGGTGAGGAGCTTGATGTTTCAATTCAGGTCCCGCCAGGCTTCCTGCTCGACCTTCCTTATCCCTGGAGACCAGACCTAGCGTGAGGCAGGCGAGGGATACCACCAGAAGGCCGACATACTGCCAAGCTCGTACTGGCAATGCAACGTACCTCGTACGCCGCATTCTTAACATCGATAGAAATTTTTCATATATAAATATATGAATATATATATATATTTCTTTTTTTTTTTTTTTTTTTCACAATTTTTACGTTACTCCCTCGCTTGCAATTTTATCTACATCCTACTTACTTGACTTACTTCGTTCTCGTAGTAGCTGGTACACACTGCTGATTCGTACGAACTTTTCGCTTGGAGAACCGTGCCGAGTCTTCTTTTCTCAGAGGGTTCCTCGTATTCTTCCTTCGGAGAGCTCCGGAGAGCTACTGATGTCCTGTGTCCGAAGGAGCCGAGCTTTTATACTCGCGGAAACCCGCCGCAATTCGATATCGGTCCAATTCAATGCTTATCAGCACCGACCACATGGGACCGACCTCGTGGGATATGGGTATCCCGATGGGTGAAAATCACCGTGAATGAAATCGGGTCGAGAACTATTGCAGACGCCTCCGTAATTGGTTAACCATCCAGAAAATTGCGAGCCCGGACACCTGCGTGGTAGCTGATATATCGGTTACACCCACCCGGTTGCCTTGTGGCTGAGCTTCAAAGCAGTCGCTACATCGATCACCGTACATAGTTCGAATCTCTCTTCACTCTAGCGAAATGTAGCCGGACTAAGGCGACGGGGGACACGTTCGACAGCTTGGAAATTTTCGAAAAAATTTCGATTTCTGCATCAACTACGTTACTCTCTACCGATACAACTGATCAACGAAATCATCTTCTCTTCCGATAGGCAAACGATTTTCTTTCTCTTTACTGTAAACCGTAATTGTACTACTGTACTTTTTCCTTTTTTCTTTTTTTTTTTTTTTTTCTTTTATCTCGTATTCGTCGCCGCTTGTGCTTCTACCAATAATCTTTTAATAAAAGGGGATGCATAATACGTAGAAGGATACAGTTTCTACAGACTGGTTTATTTTTTATACAAAATTCGTATAAAAAATTCGTATAAACGCTTGCTGCGCGAATATCTTATAAATAAGTGGATGGTATATTTACATTACATTACATTACATTACATTATACATATATATTATGTCATATTTTTGTGCGTGTGTGGGCGCGTGTATACGCATATCCGTACACATACATACGCACGCGCACGCACGCGCACGCACGCGCACACACGTCGGGCGGTGAAAATCTTTCGAAAACGTTGCGCCGCCGTTTGTCCCTGCAGGCAGAGATATTCGGCCTCGTAAATTATTGTTCGAGGATATCGCTCGTTTCTGGCCCGTTTCGAACAGTCCCGATCTGTAAGAGAGACGAACAATACGGATACGTTTGACCGTACAATCAACGACGGTCAAACGACGGACGATCAAACGTCTAATAGATATTTGACTTTAATTTTAAGAAACGGTGATCGCCGTAACGAGAATCGAGAGAAGCGGCACGATGCCGAGGTACAGGCTCCTCGATGCACTGGACAGCATTGCCATTTCGCTGCACGCGGTTTCGTTTGTTTCCGGCAGTGCTGTGTAATTTGGGAATGTTTGTATGTCAGCCGGCTGCAACGGAGAACACGTTAATCGATAACTAAAATCGAGGAACGTCGTAAATGTCACATTTGAAAACTGTTCCTTAAATGGGTGGATTTTATTCTATTTTATTCTATTCTATTCTATTCTATTCTATTCTAATTATATCGTCGAAGAAGAGATATCGAACGAGAAGGGATAAAGATCGGACATACCAGAGCAAGCTTATCGTCCCTCTTCCTGCAAAATGTCATGTGCCTGCCGTGATACAGACTCTGTTCGATGGATCTAGCAAGAAGTTCCTCCGTCCAGGGTAGAGCCAGCATATGTTCGGCCAAAGTTCGACCTATCGAGACACGTAATTATCGTAGTCTTTTTATCAGTTATCAGTCGTCGTGATAATTATCAGTAGTTTAATTTCGTATCGTTTACCTCGGAACTCTTCGGGTTCTTCGATGATCAATCGAGAGAAGACGTTATCGTTGTCGTTCTCTACCGTGTAATCCCTCATAGCCATCAGGGCAGATTTTGCCTCCCTTATGAGTTCTTCGTCTATCTCTTCGCTGGGCCTTGTAGCAGGATAAATTGGAAGCTGTTGTTGACCAGTGGAAGGAATAGTGACAGCATCGGTCCTGCAACGAGCAGACGTAACCAGATAAGAAGGAACGTGGAATGTCGTACGCTGTGCGCGTCAACTTTTACCTTCTGCTTACCTGGTTGTTAGGAAAAGTTTCTCCAGGTGATCCATAGTAACGCCTTTGAAGCTGTACACGCCGAGAGTCTTGAACAGATGTTTCACCGGCGTCATACTGTAACACGCCGCGAGCGGTGTCCTCGGATAATGTACCACGAAGGCCAGGCACATTTCCTGAGATGCTGCGTATCCTCCCAGAGTGGGTTTCGTCCTGTCCAACGTACCGTAAACACACTCGGCCAGCAATTCGTCTCCTGGAAGGACTTTCACCTCCTTCTCGAGTGTATGAGACTGTTGATACTCGAAATCGAAGTGGTTGTCCTCGACTATCCTGGGTAATTCTTTGCCTTGACGGATGTGTTTCAGACTCAAACGACGACCGGCCAAGTGAGAATGCAAGACCACCGAAACGATGTTCACACCGCCTTCAGGGAACATCTGTATGGGCGATTGGCAGTTTTTAACGTTTAAAGACGAACGGATGAACGGAAGAAGAGCGTGTTGTAATTATCGGGGGAGTGGCGTCGGTACGTACAGTGTTGGTACAATGAGGAGTACAGTAACCTGCGGTGGCGTATTCCTTTTGTTTCGGTGGAATCAGATGAAGAGGACTAACGGCCACGCCGGCAACGAGAATTCCCGCTTCCTGAGGACGTAGGTTCGCAGTCAAGTGTAGACGTACTCCGCTGCTGTCTACCACCTTCTTCATATCCGGATTATTATAGTGCACCTCTAACATGTAATAAGATCCTTCGGGATGTTCGGCGATGGGAATGCCGACGTGTTCCGGAAGCCATTCACCTGTGCCAAGACGCATCGTATCTCTATGCTGTACCATCTCGCTGCTACTACACGTAATCCGCGTACTAATATATCTCGCCGTGTTCGTTCTACTCGTCATTATGTTTAAATAATCATGCCTCGTGAAAAGTCTGTATCAACATTGCCGAAAAGAGAGAATCGTGGTATCGAGAATCTTGGTAATTCCAACGTGAAAGTCGGATAGTCGAAAAACCGAACGAATTTCGGATATCCTAGCCCCGATAGATAAGTTTTTCCCCATTTTCCCCATTTTCCCATTTTCCCATTCTACCGACTGTTGTTCATCTGCTCGCCAGTTAAATAATCGACATTGTCGAATAAATCTTATGCTCTTTCACCTGGCGTACCTGTACTACCACGTGCCCAGGCAAGCACCGGCTGCAAGCACGATTCCCATTCACGCGGCATCGTAGGACTGTAACACGGGGCTCCAACGATTCTCGCGTGTTGTCCCAGGATCGACAAAGTCGAGGCGCACTCGTACAATATAATATGATGAACCAAATCTTCGTTCTCCTTTTCCACCAGTGGCGTGTACTGAAATCAGAAGATGAATCGTTGCTCGATGTTCGCACGTATCGGCCCCGTAGTTGGTGTTTGTATCCGATATATCGATGACCGTGTACAGCCGAGAGGATTCGAGGAAACGGAAGAACGGATCGCGTGGCGAGACAGTTTCGGAATATCAGATTGAACCGCGCGTTCTTCTGCCGAGAAATCTTCTCAAGCAGATTTCATTGGCAATCGGGCAACGTTTCCGACACGGAATGACATCATTTCGAGGCCCTTCTTTATTCTAATGACGTCCATCGACACGGTGCCATGTCCGGCACGGATGACCGTGATTCGTGAAGCACATACGAATCAGGCCCAACCTTACGACATTCCTCGGTACTCGGGTCGCGCGTCAAATTTATTCCGAAACGAAGACATATTTTGATCAATTTCGGCGAATTTCAATTACTTACCCCGATCATATGGTGTTTCTCCTTATGTGGTGCCTTGAAAATCTTGCACCAATAGGTGGTGTCTACGCTGTCTGAAACCGGAGGCTACGTATCAAGAAGAACACATGATTAATCACGATACAGGCATCATATTCGGGTTGCTCGACAACGATCGATAATTAAGCCAACGGTCGTTTCACATTATAGCGTTTCCGTGTAGGAACGCTTGTGCGAGGCGAGCGACGAGAAACGCAGACACAATTTTTTTTTTTTTTTTTTTTTTTTTTTTTTTTGAAACGAAGAAACGTCTTCTTTATTTATCGTTGTGTACGAGAATTCTGAATTCTCCTTTGTCGAGAGGACAAAGTTACATCTATCTTATCCTATATCTATCTTTCTATACGGCGATCGATTTATCTTTATTTTCTTTTTTTTCGTTTTTTTTTTTTTTTCTTTTTTTTTTGAGTTAGTTAGTTAGTTGATTCTTGATGATACAAGAATAAGAGATCGTCGGCTGAAGAAAGACGAGACAGGTAGCGGTGTCGTGGTAGAGTGTCCGTGTATCGCGAACCGATTGATTAAACACGATCGTCGGATCGCACTTACCTGATTCAATTTCACGTCCCAATGCTTGATATCCCGAGTGTGGCGGGGAGGTGCATGAGGAGCCGCGGTCTTGAGTCTCAGAGCTCTACCTCCGCCCTTGTCACCGGGCCAAACGGCAGTATTTAGCTCAGGATCTCTGGAATGAAGCGCCCAGAGGACTCGAATCGTGTCTCCCTGCGATAGCAAGCGATAATTACTTTTTCATAATGGTTGTGCTGCGGTTGGAATTGGAAGAGAGGCTCGGATATGGGAAACAGGCTGGCTGGTTAAGAGATATTTCAATGGGCTGGACGGGACGGCACGGCACGGCACGGCACGCTGGTTAGTCCCGCTGCGGATCGAGAATGGGAATCGTGAAGGAGACGCACGCACGAGGGTCGCGAACGGCATGCTAAACGCCTAAATATCGCTGCGGGAATTCGACGTACCGTGGTCTAAGGGCCTGTTAAAGTCGCGGGCTGCCTTCGTGCCGGGCATAAATCGAAAAAGAGAGGAGTGCACTCTCCGCGAGTTCTACCAGCGCTCTTGTCTCTACGTTGTAAATCTTCTCGGCTATTCCCAGTTCCCAGGCTCCGTCAGGTGGAATCGAATGTCGGACAATTTGTTCTCCCGCCACTTGTATAATTACTCGATGCTCGTTTACCAGGCAACTTGATCCTTTATCTCGGATATATCGTTTTATTCCCATATATCGTCATATACACCAGCCTCATACACCCCTCGCCCGTTATCGCTTACCGCTAAATCTGCTTACGCGTCGAGACGCGTTTCAATCGCAAGATTGTATCTTTGAGCGAAACAGTGGTCCGCGTTCGAATACGATCGCTACGTTGCTATTCGAGTACGATGATCGTTGCTATTCGAGTACGATGATCGTTGCTATTGAAATTAATTGAATTAATCGGTAAACGGTGGATTCTTTGATCTTTGTTAACGTCCAGATTTTAATTCACCGTATTAGTCGTGTCCGAGTCATCCTCTGATGAACGAGGACAGGGAAAATAACGTAAGAAACAGGGTTTCTGCGTTTCTACGAATAGTAGAAAGAAACGAGACGAGGTATTAAAACGAATATCCTGGTAAATCCTATCCTGGTGTATCGTGACGCTGTTTATGCGCCTGTAGCCATACCGTGAGCCGATGATCCTGTGGGTCGCAGGTCTGCCAGTTTCGCGAGAAGATCACGCTCGTGTGAGTGTCGTTTTGCGAGCCTCCCAATACTTTGACATCCTGCGACGTGTCCGTGACCAGGTTCGCCTCCGTATCTTCGATCCCGTGCGAGTCCTGAAAAACCAAAAGAAATTTGATTTGCCGGTGGAACGGAGAAAGACGGAGAAGTTTATCGGGTCAGGCGGACGCCAGGTGTTTACACTGGACGACGAATCGATCGATGCTTTTTGTCACGCTCGATTCGTTCCTCTCCACTTTCTGCACTTTCTCTCTTTACTCTCTGCACAGGTACTCCTCCGCGGAATCGCGTTTATTCTTCCGCGTGTACTCGATAATCGATGATATAATAGCAACGTTTATTATCGGCCTGTCAGATTCAAGCGACGTTCCGTTAAGTTAACGCGACATTCCGATGCATCCTGCGCTCGAAGGGAACAACACCGTCGGCCAATCGGACGCTGACAATCGGAAGGGTGGCCGCGAGCGTTTGGGTCCGTTGGATTCCGATTATGGTTGGGCGCTAAAGTTTGCAAGAGGCCGAAGGGAAGTCCCCTTCCTGCTCTTAATGAATCGAAATAATTGGCCGAGCATCGTCACGCTCGTTGCGTATTTTGTAACGAGCACGTGCAAAGAGGAAGCGATAATAAAGTGGCGCGTCTCTGGAAAAAAAAAAGAAAAAAAAAGGAGAAAAGGAGAAAAGGAAAAGAGAAGAAAAGGGAAGAAAAGGAAAAGAGAAGAGAAGAGAAGAGAAGAGAAGAAAAGAAAAGAAAAGAAAAGAAAAGAGAAAAAAACAGGCCACGCGAAGAGAGAACGCAGCCGTTCGATCGCAGTGGCTTACGTTCGTAAGATGGTTGTTCTGGTGCTGTACACTAATCGTCGTTATTTAAATGATAGTTTGACGCGTTTGATAAAAATTTAATGCCGCGAAAATGAAACGCATTAGCTGCTGCTAGTAGAGCAGAGGGAAACTGAGAATCCCACTTCAAAATCGCGAGATTCCGTTGTCGCTTTCAACGATAACGAGTGTCAGCGTGAATCTGAACGATCGATTGCGAGCGTCTACTTTGGATTTGTATAATACCGATTTCCGTTTAATTATAATTAATAGCGGCTACGTATTCGCCGTTGGGGCGGACTTTCAGGGGATTAGCGAGCGTTCTCACGAGATTCGCCGGTGGTTTTCTCATCGTCGGTGGCAGCCGGATATTCTCATCGTCGCCGGGCTAATTAGCACGTAGCGTGTCCGTGGCATTGCTAGACGATGATTAAAAAAAGTCGGCGATTCCTCGACGGATGGATCGATTCGATGGATCGACTCGTCTTATAATGCGCCTGTCGGTGAACGGGAAAAGCTTCTTTATTCTTCGGACGTGGATCGTGTTTAACGCGTGGAACGGTTTGATCGTCGATTAGGAAAATTATGCAAATGGTGATAGAAGCTCGTGCCAACACCTGGCACTCGAGCAATTTGTAAGATAGACTCTCCGAGTGTGAATTACCGTCTAACTTGTACTATTTGGACGTGAATTTCTCGAAGAAATGCACGCGTGGGAGAAACGTGTGTCGTAGAAAATACGTGGAAACCTCGTTAGCGCTGTAACGAGACGACGACCGTCGCGATGATATCGGTAAAATACGAGGCCGATCTAACAACGGCAACAACGACAACGACTTTAATAACGATCGTTGTAAACCGCTTGCAGAGCGTTTCAGACGGTTGCACAGTCGTTTGAATATTTTCACCAGCCGTTCCTATCGCTCTATTCGTACACTACCGCGCGATATGCTATTGGCTTGTACTTGAAATCACGAAATCGATAACGTGATCGTTTCAGCGACAGGTTTCTCCGCACGTCTGCCAGCCAACGAAGAACGCGGAGGACCGACGGATCCGACGGTTGATACGTGATCCGACTAGACAGACCGGAGGAAACGTAACGGAGGATGAGAGAGAAAAGTTGAAACGTTGGCTGGCGTTGGTTGGTCTTTCCAAGTCCATAGTCTTTCGAAAGAGTCGTATCGAGTCGCCGATGCGTGGGAAAAGAGGCACACGTGCGTGGATGCGGAAAATTAATTCGGCGGATGTGACGTCATGGATCGGTACTCGCGTTTCCTGTGGCAGTCTTCCGAGAAACTCGGACGTTTCGGTACGTTGGAAAGTACGCCGCGAACAGACTTACTTTTAGTCCCGGACGACGAATGTTCGTTAAAACGCGTTTCGTTCAACGGGCAACCAACGGTCAACCAACGGGCAACCAGAGACGAAGAATCGGCGTCGTTTGTCCGTACGATGATCTATCTTGAGAAATAGTTTCCGATCTATATAGATCGCGTGGCAAAAAAGAAACGGTTCCCTTTGTGGCCCCGGAGGAGTTGCGCCTCGAACCGGTGGACCGCGGTGGTTCCCATGGGCCGGCAATTTCGAAGAAAAAGAGGCGCCACTAGGAGGAGGAGGAGGAGGAGGAGGACGACGACGACGACGACGACGATGCTTGCCAGGTGTTTTGAACGTACAGTCCTCCCTCCTTTTTCTCTCCCTTTCTTCCCTCTTCTTTCGCACACCGTTTCACCAATGTTCCTTTCTTTCCCTTTTTTTCCCCTCTCCGTCCTTCTTGCTCTTACCTACTCTTACTTTTACCGCCCTCTACTACGCTTTTCTCTCCCTCCAACGCATCTCGTCGGTCTTTTCCATCTCGTTTCGATACTCGAACGAGAAACCCAACTGCGTGCTTGGCTCCACCGTTTCTCTCTTGCGCGTCTCTTACGCTGTCTCGCTTTCTCCTTCTTCCTTCTCGTCTTCCAACTTCTCTTCGTTCTCTCTCTCTCGCTGCTGCTGCTGCTGCTGCTGCTGTGCGGTTACCTTTCCTTTTCGTATAGTGGCTCCCCTTCCTTTTTACCACCTGGCAGAACAGCAGCTGGTAGCGCAAAGAGGTCCCACGACGGGGATAAAGGGCCTTCCTATCGTTCTTAGGCAACTGCGAACAACCACCTACCGGTCTCTCTAAACAGACACGATCAACGGGAACAGACCGGCCGAAATCCGCGTCCTTCCTAATCGCTGGGAAAACGCAACGCTCGCTCGTACGTCGTACGGTGCAATGGCCGCGTGTGTCTTCCTTCGTTAACGCGACTAAATAGTTTCCTCGAACGCTTAACCATCGTACGGACGATGAAAATCGCCGCGACGATGTGCTCGTTGTTGGATAAGTCAATTTCGACGAAATCAATTTGAAACTGGCATATTTAAGACAGCATATTTATTGCTCTTCGGTCGCTGCTTCACATTTTAAAGAAAATATCGTAACCAGTTTGGTTTGGATCGCCGTTTCTACGTATTTATGGGAAAATTAGAGTCAGAGCTATCCGGCTATTCGTCGGGGAATAGCAAAAGTCTCGAGTTTTCTGCTTCGACCGTTTAACTGGTCGAGAATTCTTTCTCATAAGGGGAAAACTACATCGAATCGAGTTTTTGCTCGCGACGCTGGCACAGAATTTATTCTCGTAAAAACCGACAACGAGGAAACGATAAAAGACGAAAAGCTGTTAAAAGCTGGAACGAGACGGAGCAAAGCTTTCCCGTAGCACTGGTTCGGAATTCGTTCTCGTAAAGTACGTCGTACGTATGTGTAGCCAGTTTGCAACGTGTGGCAGTCACGGTAAGAGCCGATCCGGTTCTCACGTGTCTTGGTCTTGGGAAGAACACGCTGTTACGCGCAATTACGCTCGATGACGCGTTATAGCTGGTCGTGGTTCGCTTTACGCGCCTGTTCCGCCTGTTCCGCCTGTTCCGCCTGTAATAATAATCGACGAATCGTAACACCGTCAGGGGTGAGAATGTCGGCGATTGCGTGGAAATCTTGGCGATCTCGTTCTTGCGTTGTTGATCGATACCGAATTCCCGTTCGTATCTTTCGATCGATCAGACGCTCGCTTACTCGCAACAGATTTCCAGCCACGAGAATAGACAAAACGAGGAATACAGCCATTTATCGGAATTTGTTCGTCCGGTTTGTCGTCTTTCCAAATTGATTGCGATCGAAATACCTGAAAAGTGTAACGCCGTTCTTGTCCAGTGGAATTATTCTAATTCTAAACTCGAAGAGCTGAACGAACCCGAACGAGTTTTCGCAGATTCAAGACGCGCAGATTCTATGGGGAACTATCTTCCGCGAACCAGTTTAACCGCCGCCGCCGCCGCCGCCGCCGCCGCCGCCGCCGCCGCCGCCGCCGCCGCCGCCGCCGCCGCCGCAACCCAATCGATGCCAAATCGATGCCAAATCGAGTTTCATGAAAATTCGTGCTCCGAAGTTTCCTTCGATCGCCCGTGGCAAGATAGGCGGTTTCGTGCTGCAAGTGGCTGACCGTGAAAGAGGTGAAAAGCGGCGATAAAAAGAGAACGACCTACGAACTCTGCTGTTAGGATTTGCGTCATGTTGCGTCATGTTGCGTCATGTTGCGTCATGCTCGGTTAAAATCCCACTTGGCTGTTCGACAGCGACGACGATTCGCTACCCGGTCGAGACAAAGCGGTAACACCAAGCTTCGCAGCCGCAAAGCCAAAGGGAATACGGACTGTGAACGAGCGTACAGGGTAGTAAACGCGTCGAAGGTATCCTTCGCTACGCGATAGGTACCGCCGATACTTTCTCCAAGTTTCACGAGTTTTTCATCGATTTGTCCAACACCTAGACGCTTCCTTGCACAAGAATCTGCCAATCGACGATATCTCCCATTTGAGTCGAGCGGAATAGCCGGATAATCTGTAAACTTGTGACAATCGTAATACGACGTATTCGTCGTGATTCGATGACCGCGATTCGATGATACTCTGTCGTCTTATTTGCGTGTACAGGTTTTTACAAAGCTGTGGAGAGAGCGAGAGCTCGAAGACGAAAGAAGTTGGATCGGAAACAAACGAAAACTGGTTGGCGGCGGGTGAAAAAAGACGAGCGGGGGATATGTCGAAGATAATGAGAAAAAGATCACGGCGAAACGAGAGGAGAATGTGTGCGTCCGTCTATGCACCGAGTTGGTCTCAGGCTGGGCCTGTTTCGGCCACGAGATGAACGGATCGCGGATTACCTGCATTTCACGTTCGCTTTGCGAAACCTGCTTTCCCTGTCTCTAATAAATTACGATCGTAATCGTCGTACGTGGCCCGCGGTGAATTATCTTGACAATTGTCGAATTTTCTCCAGGTCCTTTGTCCTTTCTCGAAACAGCTCCACTCTCCGATCAATGCATTGCGTTCCAACGTAAAGAGGCGCGAGGTAATACGAACGAACGAACGAACGAACGAACGAACGAACGAACGAACAAAAGTCGACTGATGTTCGTTATACGAAATTCGAAATAGCAGAAGCTTGATACGCGCCGTACGTAGTGACAAGATGGAGTAAGAAAAAAGGAGGGATCATCGGGATCCTTGTTTCCCGATAAACGAAATCTTCTTCTTCTAAAGAAATTTCTCTAATGAAATACCGTTGAAAGTCGTCCGCTAAGTCCGCGTTGCTGCAAATCCGCCATCACCAAGAGTTAGAAGGCAAAGAGAGCAGGTTCGATCCGTTTGTCGCAGCTTGTTCGTTTGTTTTTCTTATCGTTGCAGAAACTCAACGTCGTTTCTCAACGCGCGTTCGAAGATCGGACGAGCGAGAGGTATCGCGCGTCGGCCGATTCATCGGAGCCAGCCAGTGTACCGCTCTTTCGTCTTTCTTTGCAACGATGCTCAAAGATTCGCGTAGCCTCCCGCCGCCGATGTCTGGAGGCCTTGACTGGGGGGACCCTTTGGAACCAACAACCGCCAGGACACAACATACCTATGCCCCCTGAGAAGAAGGGGCCTTTTCTTACACACCTTCGTGCTTCCTCGTGTGTTCGTCACGTATATTCAGTCACGCAACCATTCGCACACTTTCGCCTCCCGCTTCTATCCACCGTATACGTGTTTCTCTTTCTGCATCGGCCGTGTATTCTGTATCGGCCGTGTATTCTGTATCGGCCGTGTACCATTGCCTGTGGCATGATTTGCCTGCGGTCTGTTGGCGTATTCGAATTTACGCGGGCCTGATATTGTTGTTGATCTGCCGCGCGCAGGACAGTTCTCGTCTGAACAAACAGCAATTATTCATTTAAATATTTGGTAAATATTTGGTAAATATTTGGTGGCGTTAGAACAAGTTGGACGAGAAGTTGCCGATAAACTTCGATTAAATCGCCTCTGATAATCTGCTAATACGATTGGTGCCTGTTGGTATCGTCGAAGGTTTCGTCTATGTCCACGAATCTTTTTAACAGATCTCTAGATATTATAAATTTATAAATCGAAAAATACCGGAATATCATAACGTTATGAAGCCTGTTTTTGAAATTTATCTCGTGATTTACTGTGTTATCGTCGTGTGTTATTCGATAGACGTGCGACAATTTCTAATATTCGTTTTCACGTTGCTTTCACGTTGCTTTCACGTTGCTTATCGTTGTACGAGCAACATAGAAGGGTGGCGCGTCGATAGAAGGGAAATTCGTTTATTCGTTCAATTCTTTCTTCGTTTTCAGATATTCCGATCGAAATTCGTCGAGTCATGGAATTGACAAGCGGTCGGGTTCGCCGGTGGATTTCGAATTCGTCAAGGTGTGGAAGAGGCGAGAGAAGGAAAGAATCGAAGAGAGGAAAGAGAGGAGAGAGAGGAAAGAGAGGAAGAGAGGGAGAACGGACAGAAAGGCCTCTCGCTGCCCTCGCCGGACGTAAATTTATCACGACTTTATCTCGTCCGGCGGAACGATGTTCGTTAATTTTCTAGCAACGCCGTGCCGTTCAAACTCCTCTTGTCCCACCTGCGTGGCTGAGTTCTGCTCGTTTCTTTTTCTCTTTGTCAGCCTCGGCCCTCGCGGATAAACGTCGAGTAAATGGAGCCGAGAAATTCCACCAAATTCTTCTTCGCTCTTTTCTCTCTTCGCTGGTTTGCGTTTCACTGGCAATTTCGGCGATTTTCATCGGGCCATTCTTCGATTCGTCACGAATACGAATACGAATACGAATACGAATACGATACGACGTGGAAGATGGCGAGGGCAGGTTCGCGTGGCCGCGCTTGAACCAACGTTGCGGCGCATCTCGGAGAATGGATATAAATTTAATTAAGATTAGGAATTCGGAGAAGCCGCGCAAAGGGAGAAGAAAGGGTGGAGCAGGTTTCGATAACCAGTTTCTTTTTAATCCCTTGCGTTGCGTGGTTCTTCGAATGAAAACTCCAATGTTCGTCGGAGTGTGGATACTTGAAATTACAAGAAGGTAAGCAAAGTCCGTGTAGGACAGTTGTTTCGATTGGTAATTGGCGCGCAGATGCCACGCTATTTCCGAAGCAAAGGTGCAAAGTGCCGCGATCCAAAGGGAAAAGAGAAACGAAAAGGGAAACGGAAAGGGAAGTTTGTCGGTTTTTTTTTCAGCCGTTGTTACCCGCAGAGGAGAGAGCCGCAGAGGAGAGAAGACGATCGATCGACTGGGATCTCCCATGACGCGTTAATTAAACGAACCTCGTTAATACGGATCGTGCGACCGAAACGGTACCACGAGCGAGGGGATCCGTTCGCAGAAGGATTTTGGTGGTTTGGACGGGAGGGAGGTGAGACGGGACGAGAGGCCGATACCACGGCTCGCGCATAGCCCTTCCCCCTCCCCCTTTTGCTGCTTCTTTTTCTCCTCATCCTTCCGTCGGTTTCGCGGCTCTTTCGGACTGCTGTTTCGACCTGCCCTTCTTAATCCTCCTTTAATTTCCTAGCTTTTCGTTTCTTCCCTTCCTTTTTTATTACCTGTCTTCGTCCATTTACTTTTCCTTTCTTCCTCTTGCCCCCCTCTTTCATTCGCCAGCTCTCAGTCGGCTGATACGAAAACTATCAACGTTTGTCGGTACTCGCAACGACGATTTACTCGATACGATCTGATCGATCGCAGAAGCGCCGTCTCGAAAGCGAAAATAGAAACGTAGGATGGCGTTCCGATAAGAAGAAAACGAGTTCTTCCCACACGGCTAGAGCCGACGTTCGCGGACTTTCCTCCCGTTGGCCGCTCTCACTATTCTCACGCCTAGTCCTAATCACCGTCTTGCTATGCCGATCGATCGTTGGAAGCACGATTGCACAAAGGCTACGGGACAAGAAGGAAGAGAGAGAGAGAGAGAGAGAGAGAGAGAGAGAGAGAGAGAGAGAGCGGGGGGGGGCGGAGATATTAGGTAAAAAGAAGACGATGGGAGATCGGAGACGATCGATCACAGGGCCGAATACCTTTGGCGATCACCGATGGCGATCGGTGATGGATCGGACGCGGCAGAAGGACTCACCAGAAGATTGACGGTGCCCGTGTGATCGTCCACCCAAGCCAGCAGAATATCAGCTCCCTTCATGTGGTTTTTCTCGTTGAACCCGATGCCGACGTATCCCAAGGTCTTGGCGATCACCTTGAAGGTGACCATCTGCTCGTCCGAAGGATCCCACTCGAGGATAACCTCTCCGTCGTCGTCGAGTTTCTCGCGTCTGGTGAACCTCGGTTGCTCGATGCTTCTTCGGGGTCGATCGTCTATCGTCTCCTCGGCACCGGTATACTTGGACGCGCGTAACAGCTTCGCCAATTTGTCCACCGGTGGGACGTACTTTTTCGGAACCCGATTGTCCCGCGACTTTGGACTTCTTTTCGAGACGGGATCGTCGAAGAGGTTGTTCGCTCCGGCGGTACCAATCTCGTCCATCGTCTCGAATTGAGAATTCCCTTCTGTTTCGACGTCGTCCTGCGAATCTATGGCCCGGGTGATCTCCTCCCGAGATTCCGCCTTCGGATTCTCGCGTTCGATCGGCCGTTTGTCGTACGGTGCGGTATCGGTATCGGTATCGGTATCGGTATCGGTATCGGTATCGGTATCGGTATCGTTGTCGGTTCTCCACCACGTCGGTTCTCCGTTAGAGACGTCGATATCGTACGCGTTCGCGGTTTCGTTCATCTCCGTCGTTTCTTCGGATTCTCCGCCGACGAGTATCCGACTGGCGTTGTTCACCAGCTCGTGTTGATCCGGCTCCAGGTTTTCTTCCCTCGAATTAACAAAGTCAAGCCCGTCCTCCTTGTAAGGTATCATCTTCCTTCTCGCCTTCGATCGCGCGTACCACTCTTTATCCACGTCCAGCCGTTGTTTCTTAAACGTACCTACCCTGAGAATCGGTTGCTCCTCTCCGAGACTTCTCCTTATCCTGGATACGACGACGTCTTTCGGATGATGCCTGTTCCTGTAGGCCAAGGTCCTCATGGTCTCGTCCATGTGCTGCACGTACAGGTCCAACAAATCGCACCTGGCCATCCAGCAGAGGCTCGACACCGCGATTAGCCTAAGTATCAGCATCTTCCTTCGTTTCCTCTTCTACTTCGTTCGCTCGTCTCTCTGTGAACCTTCATACGATCGTCGAATCCCCACGTTCCCTCTCGATCCTCGCCTCTAGCCTCTTCGCCAGCTCCGACCCGTACGGAGGCTTCCTTCGCCGTTAATATTCACTTAGCCAATTAACGACTGCACATTATCGATCGTAATCGCAAACTTTCAAATTCTACTAGCGTGCAATGGCGGCAAACTTATGATTATCGAGAAATCGGGGCTCGCCTCGAGCTCCCTTTCAAAGTTCAACGTTTTTCCCCACTAACCGACATATCCAACAAACACTATCGACGTAAGGCAGTTTCTCTTCAAGAATTTGTCACCACGCTCTTCCGAAACACACGACCGAAGAATTCTCTCTTTCTCGTTTGCTTCGGTGTTACGCGAACGACAGTTGTGCCGAGACTAATTTAAGCGCGCGGCTGCTGTTGCCCCTGCAGACGCTTGCAGCTGCTTACCTGAGCCGGTCCCCTTCCTGGGGCCCCTTGTTCAGGCCCGTACTACCGTTTCTCCCGACCCCTTGCCTTATTCGTCCGTTCCTAACTCGCCAAGCGACACTTTCAATTTCCAATTGGCACCGCGTTTCCGCTTCTCTCTATCGATTTGTTGTTCGCCAGCAGATTAGCAGATCGCGTAAGACCGAGACCGCGATAACGCGTCAAAGTACGCGTGTTCGCGGCCAGAAACGACGGTTAACGGCGTTAAACGCTTTCACGACGGTCTTAAGAGAACGTCTTAAGAGGACTTTTTCTTCTTCTTTTTCTTTCTCTTCTTCCTCCTCGACTAGACAATTTCTCGAGAAAATTCGGTAGCGCCGACGTAACGATCGACGGAATCGAACGTTGTCTAACCGGTACTTGCTTTGCCGTAACTTGCTTCTTTCTTCTCTATCCGCGATAAGAAACGCGGTAAAGACGAGTGTTACAGTAAAAGCGGACATTTTTCTAGAAACGTCCCTTCCTTTCGTTCGAACGACTGCTTTCGAGCTACTTTCGGCCGATTTCTATCGAGTCGACGAGACAGGAAACGGGAAGATGGCGATGGCAAGGTCTGCCACTGTTTCCTGCGGAAACCTTTTTTCTCAAACCGGAGACGCGTTTATCGGTGGTGGTGGTGGTGGTGGTGGTGGTGTTGTTCCAGAAAGAAACCGGGGGGATGCGAAAACAACTGCGGCAGATGTGAACTCGTGGCACGCGCCCTTCTGTTTTACAGTGGTGCTCACCCTGTTCCCGAAATTAGAAATTTCCCGAGTTTCCGAGCTTTACGATAACATTCTTCTATCGTGATATTTTTCTTACATCCGATGGCAATCGTATACCGTGTAATTCGTTGAAACTCGTCGATCGGCCAACGCTTTTTCTTTGTCCCGTAACGTGGCTAACGTCACGCGACGATATTCTTTCAAAGTAATCCCCGTTTCCTTCCTTCCGCTTTAGTTACGTTACGTGTGTCGGATACCCGATTTAAAATAGCTCGTCTACTTATCATACTTATCAATGCGGTATAAAAGGCATTGTCATTTGCAAAGCGTGCGCACGAGCGTCGCAAGCCAACTACTGTATCAACTTACTATTTCCTGCCACTGACATCGAAACTTTATACTTTATACTCTCGAAGAAGAAGATACAGTAGAAGGAAGGGTTACCGATGATGTTGTCCGTTGATCGAATCGTTTCCACGCTCTTCATCTTCGCGAAAACTACCTACGTTGTTCCCCTGCGCGTTTTTACGTAAATGAAATTAAATTAAAAATTATACCGATTAGCAACTTATAACTAGCAACTTGGCAACTTGGCAACTTGGCAATTAATCGGCTGGAAAGAAAGCGCAAATCGAATCGTCGCTCGATCAAACGAATGAAAGTGATCCGAAAGCGGATCTTCGATTCGACGTTGATGGCGGGAAACGAAAGTGATCGGTCTTCGGTTTTTCAGGAATTTCTATCGGTCAGGTATCGCTTATTGTATCGAAGGATTCCTTTATGCGAAAAACGATGCGACACCACTCTGACCGCGTTGTTTCTTTGTTCGCAGGAATCCGAGGATCGGATCGATCGGGATTCCTGCCAAAAGGAAACCTTTCGTTTTCTATAAGGATAAATTGCGAATTCTCGTTGTCCGAGAATTGGCGACAAGATGCTAGAGAGAACGTGGCCGTTGCGCGCGATCTTCGACCTGCGTGCTCTCTCTCTCTCTCTGCCTCGCAACACGAATCAGAGAATTTAGTAGAGAATCGAGGAGCCGTGAAACGCGCGACAGAGAATTAAAGTTGGACGAACGGTTGCCACGGCTGCTTTGTATTTTGTATTCCATCGGCGAATTTACTCCTCCTTTCGAGTCGTCGTGAATCCACGTGGATTATTTACGAAAAGAGAAGACGCGGTATCGGGTCGGAAATCTCGTCGTCCTGGGAAAAACCGATGCCTCGCGAGCACATGTACCGTGCATAAGAAGCGACCTCCGCGCGAGATCTGTTCGCGACACAGGCTCGATCCATCGCCGATTCTACGCTCGTTTCCCATCCACCCATTGAGATTCGCATCGGCGATCGCTTTCGGCAAACCTTTTACAGTTACTATCGATAACTTATAGATAACGACCGTTTCATTCATTCATTCATTCATTCTCGCTGTTGACATCGCCGTTTCTCCGTCCTTTCACTCCGCTCTGATATCGTCGTACCTTCAAGCAATCGAGATACACCAGGAACGGTACGAACGATCGCGACGTTCACCTGTCGCGTGCCAACCTGCGTACGCACCTGCTTAACTAACTTTCCTTCTCTTCGTCTGTCCTCGCCGTCTGTTCTTTCTTCTTCTTTTTTTTCTTTTTCTTTTTTTTCTTTTTCCTGTTTTCTTTTTCCTCTTTCGAGTTTCAGTGACCGATCGGCAGATGCGGATCGGTTTCACGCTTTTAAATAACTTTATCCTAATTACGTGACCCCGTTCCCATCGTTCTACGTTTCTCGAGTTGACGCTAACCGAGGGAAATCTCGCGGAACGAACGATCGACCATTTCAGAGCGATTTATTCCGGTCTTGCACGCGTCGTGTCTCACGTTTACGGTACGTACGTGCACGCGTACGGCAGATGCCTTGGCGTGCGAAACTTTGTCTAAATCCAGCTGGCAATTCCTCTGAATAACGAACGATCCGCTCTTTCCTCGTTTAATCACAACGGCCAAAACGGATAAAACGTAGAACGCTTTACTCCCTTTCTTACTTCTTATTCGTTACTTTACGGTTTCTCGATTCTTCGTTTCGTTTGACCGGTCGAAGATGCATGGACGCAACGAACTATCAAGTACACGTAAGTAATACAAATGGCGTATAATCTGTGTTTAACATCTAATCCGACGTGATGTATACGTGTATTATATATGCGATATATACGCGTATTGTTGTATATGTCGTGTTATATGTGACAGATTGGTAAATTCATCCTGGACACGAACCACGAGCCGGCCACCTATCGACGACTGTTCTACCTTATCGAGCAAGCCGTAGTTTCTGATTTTAGTTCCGTCTTCTCGTTGGTGATATGCGATCGATGCAATGGCAGCACCTGCGTATCACGAGAAGAACTTGGCTACGCGTTTGTAAACGAAAGTAATTTTATTCTTCTATTTTCCGACGAAATTGGAAAAGCGTCGCTATAAATGATCTCCTATTAAAAATATTTATTATTCTCGGCAGAATCTTCCGGTTGTTGAGCAGCATCGCGTCGATCATGGTTCGAAGCAGCGACAAGTAAGTGACAACCTTTCGACTCGACTACGTTTCTAGGTTAATTCTCTTGACTTTGCCGTTATGAACTACCAATTCCGTTCGATCGATACCGATTATTCGTCCGATTTCGAATGATGTTCGAATTGTTCGCGTTGCAGGGACAGGCATCACAGAAGGCGATCTAGATCGCGATCCAGATCGCGATCCGTTACGCCGGAGAAGAAACGGCGACGGTCCAGGAGTCGTGATAGGGATAGGGAACGAGATAAAGGTCGGCACAGGGAAAGGAGGAGCCGTTCCAGGGACCGTGACAGAGACAGAAGGGATCGATCCGAAAGAGACAGAGATCGCGACAGGAAACGGTATGTACGCGTAAAATTAATAATTTGTAATTAAAACTATCTCACGTTGGAAAATATTATCCTCGTCTCGACATTGTACGTTTCGCGTACGAACGGATAGATGGATCCCCGTCGTTAACGTACTAACATTCTTGAAAGCGTTTCCAGATTACGAGGCAAACCATTGTTAGCGTATCGTGTTTGCTTTTAATCATCCTCGAGAGCGTATACGAACGACGAAATATTGATTGTGCTAATATTGATTGTTCTCGGTGTACTATAGCGGAGACAGTAAAGAAAAGCGTCTTACAGGCTCAAAGTCGTCGTCGCGTTCAGGCAAAGATCGATCGAATAGATCGAGATCGAGAGAGAGAAAGGAGAAAGAGAAAGGTGACAGCGATGAATTGCCGTTCGATCATACAAAGTTGGACAAGGTAACGTTATGTTCTTTCTTTGAAGCACTCTCAGAATTTCTTTGCCTAGCACCCGTCGTTAAGAGAGAAAAAGAAAGAGAAAAAGAAAAAGAAGGAGAAAAGAAAAGAGAAAAGAAAAAAGAAAAGAAAAAAAAAAAAAAGAAAAAAAACGGTCGATAACGTGGCGGCGTGTTTGTTCAGGAGGAGGAGCAGAAAAGATTGGAATTGGAAATGCAGAAGAGGAGAGAGAGAATAGAGAGGTGGCGGGCCGAAAGGAAAAAGAAAGAGTTGGAGGCGACGAAGAAAGACGGTAAGGCATCCATTTTAGCAAATCTACAGTTGCCTATGAAAAAGTGGTCCCTCGAGGATGACAGTGATGAAGAAACGCCTGTTGTCCAAAATAGCAACAAGGAATGCAAAGAAGACGGAGATACGAAAGAGCAGGCGGAACAAGTTAAGGAAGAAGCTAAATGCGACGAGGAAGAAGTCGATCCCCTCGATGCCTTTATGGCAGAAGTATGTATACGAGTACCGGGTGTATATGTATTACAATTATAATATTATAAGGCTATTATAAGCGCACCGGTACGGATTGATTGTTGTACGTGTACGTGTACGTGTCGCGGGCAAAATGTTCGCGAATGATAGATATTGTTCGAACAGGTTCAAGAGGAAGTTCGTAAGGTGAACAAAATCGATAGCAAGGGTGGAAAGAACGCGAATAACGGCACAGGGACGGCTGGTACTCAGAGCGGTGGCGTTGTTATCGTCACCGGTGTGGCCAAAAAGAAAGTGCAGAAGCAAAAGGGCGAATTGATCGAACAGAATCAAGACGGTCTTGAATATTCCAGCGAAGAGGAAGGCGAAAATCTTCACGAAACGGCCGCTGGCATCGCGAACAAACAGAAACGAGAATTAGCCAAAGTCGATCATGCAACGACCGAGTATCAACCGTTCAGAAAATCGTTTTACGTCGAAGTACCTGAGATCGGTAAGATCGATCGTCCGTTAGGATATCCGTTTGCACGTCGTTCGTCCTTCTTCCGTTAATTATCGTCGTTTGATTTGTTTAGCGAGAATGACGTCGGAAGAAGTGGAAGCGTATAAAGAGGAGTTGGAAGGTATCCGCGTGAAAGGCAAAGGTTGCCCGAAGCCCATTAAATCATGGGCACAGTGCGGCGTCACGAAGAAAGAGCTGGAGGTGTTGAAGAAACTCGGCTACGAGAAACCGACGCCTATCCAATGTCAAGCCATACCGGCGATCATGTCTGGCCGTGACTTGATAGGCATAGCGAAGACGGGCAGCGGTAAAACGTTAGCCTTTCTGTTACCAATGTTCAGGCATATTCTCGATCAGCCACCATTGACAGACGGCGATGGACCGATCGCGTTGATCATGACACCAACCAGAGAACTATGCATGCAGATCGGTAGAGATTCGAAAAAGTTCACAAAGTCTCTGGGGCTGTCCCATGTCTGCGTTTACGGTGGCACTGGTATATCGGAGCAGATAGCCGAGCTAAAGAGAGGCGCCGAGATAATCGTTTGCACGCCGGGTAGAATGATCGATATGCTAGCCGCTAACAGCGGAAGGGTAACAAATCTGCGCAGGGTAACGTACGTGGTTCTTGACGAGGCGGATAGAATGTTCGACATGGGTTTCGAGCCGCAGGTCATGCGTATTATGGAAAACGTTCGGCCAGATCGGCAAACCGTACTGTTCAGCGCGACGTTTCCCCGACAGATGGAGGCACTGGCAAGACGAATTCTAACCAGACCGGTAGAAGTTCAGGTCGGTGGACGATCGATCGTTTGCAAGGATGTCGAACAGCACGTGGTAGTTCTCGAAGAAGATCAAAAGTTTTACAAGCTACTTGAAATCCTTGGTCACTATCAAGATAAAGGTTCCGCTATAATATTCGTGGACAAGCAGGAGAACGCGGACACGTTGCTCAAGGATCTGATGAAAGCCTCTTATTCCTGTATGTCGCTTCACGGTGGTATCGATCAATGCGACAGAGACTCGACTATATTGGACTTCAAGGCTGGCAGGACAAAGTTATTAGTAGCAACGTCAGTGGCGGCCAGAGGTCTGGACGTGAAGCATCTCGTGCTTGTGGTCAATTACGATTGTCCGAATCACTACGAGGATTACGTGCACAGATGTGGACGAACGGGGCGAGCTGGGAACAAGGGGTAAGTTTTCCGTTTTATCCGATTGTAACACTGTAACACTGTACTGTTACGTTATTTATCGTTGGAACGATAAACGAACGGCGAATGAATGAATCTATCTTTCGTCCGTAGGTACGCGTACACTTTTATCACGTCGGAGCAGGAACGTTACGCCGGTGATATTTTACGTGCCCACGAATTAGCCGGTGTCCCCGTTCCGGAACCGTTGCGTCAACTTTGGGAGGGATACAAAGCTCGGCAAGCGGCAGACGGCAAGAAGGTTCACACTGGTGGTGGTTTCAGTGGCAAAGGATTCAAGTTCGACGAATCGGAGGCGGCGTTGGCGAACGAGAAGAAAAAGTTCCAAAAGGCGGCCCTGGGACTACAAGATTCCGACGACGAGGATATAGAGAACGACATCGATCAACAAATAGAGAGCATGCTTGCTCCAAAGAGGACGGTTCGCGAAATCGCAAGACCCACCGCCACCAATATCGCGGTTCCCGGTCAGCCTGTAGCTAGCGCGACCGACAAGTTGGAATTGGCTAGGCGGCTGGCGTCTAAGATCAATATCGCGAAGAATCTGGGTGCGGAGGCGAAGGGTGCGACACAGCAGGCAGCCGAAGCTATACTTAAAGGCGCTGGACCCACCAATCTTATTACAGCGAAAACGGTTGCCGAACAGCTGGCTGCCAAGTTGAACACGAAATTGAATTACCAACCACGCGAGGAGGATCTAGTGGAGAGCGACGCGGAGGCTGGTGAACAAACGTTCCGCAAATACGAGGAGGAATTGGAGATCAACGACTTCCCGCAACAGGCCAGATGGCGCGTTACAAGCAAGGAGGCCCTTGCTCAGATCTCGGAGTACTCCGAAGCAGGTCTCACGGTTCGAGGGACTTACATCGCGCCCGGTAAAGCACCACCGGAAGGAGAGAGGAAGTTGTACCTCGCCATCGAATCTACCAGCGAGCTAGCGGTCAGCAAGGCCAAAGCGGAAGTTTCGCGTTTGATCAAGGAGGAATTGATCAAGTTACAGGCGTCCGGAGCGCATACCGCGTCTCGCGGCCGGTACAAGGTTTTGTAAAGATGAGAAGGAGCAACGTGGTGCTTACGTTGTACATGGAATAGACGGGATAAGCAACATCGGCGAGACAACGGTGCGAGTAAAATTAGAAATTTATTAAACTTATAAAAAGTATCTGCGAAACGCTTTGTATTTAACGGTACAATAATGTTCGGAACGAGCTGCTTACGGTTTGCTCGGAGCACCGATTCAGCGAACAAAAAGTATTTGCCAGCGGTCCGAATTGTAATTAACCATGGTGATCAAATAATTAAGAGTTTCGAGCTAAAGGCGGCACGCGAAGAAACGCACGCTGCCAGACAAGAGAATAAATAATTCGAGCCGCTCGACAGACTTGTGACCTTTTTTTTATTCATTGTATTACTGTATCCACGGAGAATATAATGTAACGATCAATCGACAATCACTCTCTGTTTTGGTAACTTAAGTTAGGACTGAAACTTTATTTACAGCTTACAACGGCCAACATATAATCATCCTTAAACGATGATCGTTCAGCGATCGGCGTGGTAATTCCTGCCTTGGGTAATCGTGTGTCTTTGTACATGTTCCGCGTACTCCGTTTTCTTTGGCAATATTAAAAGATAGACGAAAAATACACGCTACTCTTTTCTGTACGTTACGTTAGGCACTAGAGGAATCACAGTCATGGACTCGACGATACCGCGACTCGACGGTAACGCCGCCTAGCTAGGTAAGAGAAACGCTTTGACACGTTCGAGAAACGCGCAACGAACGAATCGCTCGTTAATCGCGATCAATCGACTCGTGTCTCTGCTATGCTATACGCTTGTACGTTTACGTCACAAAACTATAGTATAAAGAAGAATCGCAAGTAAGAGCAAGAGCGGCGTAACGGTTGGCCCAATGGTCGTCATGGCACTTGATACGTAGCTGTGAGCAATTTCCGCTCTGGTGAGCGCTCCTAACAGCACTTCCGTCGTGATCCTAGGGCTTCTCTCCGAAATTCTCGTAACTAGTTTCTCAGTCTCGGCCACGCAAGCTCGTAGCTGTAGCGGCGACGGTCTCCTCGACGTAGGCTGTACCATAACGAATATGTCGAGATCCGGCGTCATCATGCCGCGAAGAGCGCACTGTGCCACTTGGATCTGTCGTGCCAGAGCTGACAAGAGAACTTGGAGCGCCACCGAATCTCTGTCCGCGTCCTCGTCCATCGTATAGTATATCCTATCCAACTGAGAATGGAGAAAAATCGAGGCGTAAGAATGGCCAACTGTCTCGTTGCGCGACGCTACATGTAAAAGGTAAAAGATATAAGGTAAAAGGGAGAGTGGGAATAACGTACCTGTTTTTTAGAATAAAAGAGCTTAGCCGCCCCACCGCAGACAGGACAACAGGCACCGGGCGGTGTGACTCCAACGCAGTACGGCTCGATTAACCGAGGGCATCGTACCAGATCGCCGCAACGAGGCTTGGCTTCGTCGCCTATCAATCCGACAGCCACGCAACGACCAAAGTAATCCACCGCCGTCCTTTCCGCCCATGCTGCGCACTCGTTCGCGTAGATCTCCCCGTTGGTACCGCAAACGGGACCGCGTAAGCTACACCCCTCCAGACAATGCCCCCTGTAGCCTAAACTGGCGCCGGATCGAATCATGGCGCAGATGGAGCGATGCTGACGGTTTTCCTTGTCGCAAACCGGACCGTTGGCCTCGTCTCGCGGATCGCAATCGAGAGGAACGCACTCGTATTGGCGACAAGATTTCTGCAGCCTGGACAAGCACACTCTGGTCCTCGGGACGCATTTTTCCGTGCTGTCGCAAGGATTCGACGCGCACGGATCGCGAGAGGAACAGCTACCGAATTCTACTTCGTTCGCTGACATCTCGGAACACTTTGCCAGACAACCGGATGCAAATGTGAAGCCTAATCTTCCACAAACGGGCACGTAATGCGCCGGACAGTCGCATGGCAACGAAGGTACGCGTATCTCGTCGCAATTGTTCTTCGAGCAGGTGAACTCGCCCTCGAAACAGTGACAGGGGTTACATTCCAGATAGAAGTTGGCTTTGTGAGCGACGAAACGATCGTGCACCCAGCAAGAGTTGAATTTGTAGCAGCTTAACGTTCTGCACTTCTCCAAACCGTGCACCGTGCATTGACAGATTCGCAGACAACCCTGTTGGTCGTACCTCGGTATCTGTACCCAGGATCCCACGGGCACCAGCTGTTTCGACATCTCTCCGAGGGAACAAGCTGGTAGACAACGGTACGCTTGTCGGCTGAAACGAAGCAGCTGGCAGATTTCACCGTGAGCGCAAGGATTACTCCTACAAGGAGTGACGATGTCGTCCTCGAGACGAATCACCGACTCGTTATCGTGGCCGTCCTCTAAAAAGGGTCTTAGAGAAACGCAGGAGGCATCGGATCTAGCTGGTGAGAGCTTGGCGCACAACGTGGCTGCCGTATGGGGACCGTTAATGGCCGACCAGTCCACGCAACTGGCCATCAGTTCGAGGCAATCTTCTCGACAGAGTCTGGTCTCGTGGATTCTGGCTTCGCACGGTCTCAGCTGCAGCAAGCACGCCGCCGCGCGTAAAGTTTCCGGCGGGCAGGAAGCGGCGGCGCGAACAGGCACGCCTAATCCTCGAACGATTCCGCCTCTGGCCCAGTGATCAGCTTCCAATTTGGCTGCCTCGTCAGCCGCGGCCGAACAACTCCTACGGGGGCAACGAAAGGGAGGAGATAGAGAAGAGAAACGGAATAAGAATAGCAGCAGCGGGGTACAAAGCGACGGTGAAGAAGCAGCAGGTTTGGCCGCGGTCCAAACCGAGTTTCTACCTAAAGAGTGTCGTCGACCTGTCGTTGAATCGGGTGCAATAGGACAGCCCGGAGCAGCCCATTTCGCACGGTTCGTCGGTATCCTCGAGGCACCGTCTCAATTCCCCTTCCAGGCTCGACGACAAGCACTCCGCGTCGAGTTGAAGCCACGCGGACTCCCAGTCCGCTTGGAACGCTCTCCAGCACAGATTCTGGCACGACGGTTTGATCGCTTTGGTGCAGCACGACAATTTGCCCGCATCTAGAGGTAGGCGAGCCGGCTTCGACGAGCCAGACTTGAGCAGGCAACTCCAAAACGGCGACTGAGGTAGAACCGGTCTGCACTTGTCCGTCAACGCGTCCATGATCTCCTGGTCGGTCGTCGCCGTATGCAGGATCCTCTTGCACGTTTCCAGACAGGCCGGGCTGGTAGCCACGTTGCAGCAATGTAGATCTATGTAGATCACAACGTGTCGAGACGATCGACGAATTCAGAATTCACGAGACGTGACGTGACGTGACGTGACGTGACGTGACGTGACGTGACGTAATAATCGTCAACTTCTACTTACGTTGTTTCGGATCTTCGGCGTGTTTCGCCTCGGCTACGGTTTTCAAGCATCTTGGAATCTGATGGAAGCATCCTTTGCTACTATAAAACTTGAGATTTGAAATCTTTCCGGGCTTGTAGAACAAATCCTGGCAAATTGTTCTGCAACTGTCGTCGGATACGTTGCTGCAACAGTGTTCAGCTTCCTCTCGCCTTTCCAAACAGGAGAGGAATTCAGGCTCGTCGCTCGGCCGGCAGGATACGTTCAGATCCCTTCTGGATCCGGAGAGAGCGCACGTGGTTCGGCATATTGGATTCAACGCTAAGTGACAGCAACCCCTACCGGTCCAATTCTCGTGTCTCTTTACCTCTGTCGGGACAAAACTAGTTAACAATTTCGCGTCGCTGTGAAACGGAGGTTAGCAAGTTCGAGTCGAGACACTCTCACCGTTCAGAGTCGTGTTGACGCAGCCCCAGAATACCGTCTGAAAGGAAGAATAAGGAAAAGTTGAAGCTGAGGGATTAATCCACAGACAGACGGACAGACAATGAGAGAAAGAGAGAGAGAGAGAGAGAGAGAGAGAGAGAGAGAGAGAGAAAAGAAAAAAAGAAGAGAGAAAAAGAAAGAAAATGAAAACCGAGTGGAGGAACGTAAGGAGAAGGTATGCGTATCGCCAGAGTCTTTTGTAACGCGAATCTGTTCATCTTCCGCAGTCCCGCGTCCCTTTTCTCTCGAATCGCTAACGCTGACGTATTGTCGCGGGCATCGTTTCAGATTCGACACCGTCTCTGGCTGTCGACTATGGATTAAAAGGATCGATTAAAAACGGCTTACCAGCTCGAGGGAACAGAACTCCAGCAAGCGTCGCGTCGCGTTCTCCCTTGCCTCTGCTTCTGCCCCCAACGCCACCAGCGAGATCTGAAAGCACCGCTGCCGTCAACGTTCTCCTCTTCCTTTCTTCTTTCCCTTTTTTTTTTTTTTTTTTTTTCCTTTTCTTTTTTTTTCTTTTCTTTCGTTTCTTTCTTTCTCCGATTCTTGTTCGAACGTCTATCGTACAAAGATGGATGGGAAAAGATCGGAAGGATTCGTGGGAAGTGGAAAGGAAGAAAAAACGGGACAGCTGTATATCTGTCGATTGGGAATTTCCGCGATTACTAATGCAAGGTACGACGCGTTAGAAGTTATTAAGAATCAAGGACACGAGTACGCTTGGGCCGCCACGATTTCCTGTTGCCGGTCACTGAATGACAATAGACCACCGCACGGATATCGACTGTTGTACCATTTAGGCGTTCATTCGGCATTCAATCGACGTAGATCGTACGAGGACGGCGCGGGTCTATCCCGCAGTCTCGTCACGACTTACGAGTTACGACTATCCATCGGCGTGTGGTGGGTCCTGTTAGGACTTGGCCACAGCCCGTATTACGGCTTGTATTTTAATATAATTCGTCGTTTAAATCGATCGTCGTTTCTCCTTCCTGTCTCTTCGTTGACGGATCCTTTACCAAAGGCGATCTATTAGCGACAGAGAGAGAGAATTTTGATTCGCGATAATCGAGCCAATTAAGGGTTTTAAATAGAACTTTCCGGTCGAACTACGTTGCAAACGTTAAGGGCGTAAACGATGGCGAACCGGAGACGGCGCACGTATTTCTGTCGCGGTATATTCTGGGAGCTATGCACAGCTTAGCCTCGTCGCCATTTCGAAAGGGGTGCGTTTTTCTCGCCAAACTTCTCCACCGTAGCTAGATGCCAGGCATTCCGATCGCCGTTGTAAATTCTGTAAAAAGCGCAGCATGCAAAGCTGTGCCTAGCTTCGGATCCAGTTTCGCCAATCCGGTTTCGACAAAAATTCCGCAATTTTTTACGCCTCTCCAATGAAATTGTTGACGATTTTCTTTCTCATTCAATCTCTGATCCTTAAAGAATATCTACGCGACTATGAATATCTTTTACACGTACGAATACGTTTTCGGGTTCGCGATAGCCGAACGAACGTGTGTCGTAACGTGTGCCGATGGAATTTCAAAATACATCGTACAACGCACATAATAGTACAGAAACTCGCGTTGTTCGCGTCGTTTGAGATTACAAGAGAACGTCCCTCCTAACCGTTGGAACACTTTTGCTATCACGATGTACGATTTGTCGAAATGCGAGTCGCGGTCTTATTAACTTCGATTCAACCGTTAGAGGGGGTAAAAACATGCCTGGATATAAATAACCGCAGGCATCGCACGATGCGCGATCGTGTACGATGATGTTGGAGAGTTTGCGGCCGTTCGCGGCCGTTTGCGACCGTTCGCGACCGTTCGCCACCGTTTCCGCCCGTTTCCGGCCATTTCCAGCGGACGATACTGCTAAATCCTGTTAATCGATCGTTTCTCGTCGATACTCATCGACGCGCGCAAGAAGTTGTCGTTGTCGTTGTCGTTGTCGTTGTCGTTGTCGTTGTCGTTGTCGTTAGGCCAGCCTTGCCTATAGAAGCGCATAGAATTGTACGGAGAAGCGGAGCCGCGTTTCCCGTTGCTAGACGCGAAAGAGAAGCGATGCGGAGAAGACTCGGTTTCGCGGGTACAAATTGCGGGGAAACACGATATCGTTGATACGGTGTCTGGTCGAGGATGCGAAAGCCCGTCAATTCGTAATATTTGCGTATGAATGAGCCGACCGGGACCCCGAGGGGAGTCGTGCGTAAATCTCTCAGCGGGTCCCCGGTGTCCCCGATATTATCTCGGAAGGGGCCACTATGCAGCAAGCAACTTTTAAAGAAGCTACAAGCACGTGTGCGCCCCGCGTAGAGTCGCGTCGCGTCGCTCCGCTCCGCCCCGCTCCGCACCGCTCCGCACCGAACCGAACCGAACCGAACCGGGGCCCTGTCGAAAAACCACCGTGCCTTTCCTCTTTTTCTCCTTTCACCTTTCTACCGTCGCGCTTCGTCCTTCTCGCGCAGTTTCCTTTTTGTTCCCGAGAGATCCTAATATATCCGTGGACGCGGCATATTTTCTACCCTCTATCGTGCCGGGGTCGGGCCACCGATATTTATCAGCCGGTCGGCGATATCGCATTCGCCCCGTGAAATTATATTCCTCGGAATTATCTTTTTCACGTTCCCACGGAGATCTTTCGCGCGCGCATAATTAATAGACGCGGTGGAACGTTTGGACGAATTTTATGCTGCTCGGTCGCTGCGTTCGGCATTCGTAAGACGTTGTTCTCCGAGATACGTTTACGTCGACGAATTTGATCGACATTTTCTTTTCTTCTTCTTCTTCTTCTTCTTCTTCTTCTTTTCTTCTTTATTTTTTTCTTTCTTTTTTTTTTTTTTTTCTTTTTTTTACTGAAAAATAACGGAAATGCTACTGAACGAAACGTCCTGATTCAACGTCCCTCTAGCCATCGTTTCGCACGTGTAACGAAAATTAATTGTAAGGAGGAAGTAAGGCTGGGGTCAGGTTGTATGAGATATTTGTCGGAAAGAAGTCACATAGAGAACGGGGATGAAACAGTTTTGAAAATCTTGCGGCTACTGTTTCGCGCGTACCGCGATTTTGTTTGCCGGTGAAGCACGTGGCACCGTCGCGGGATTCACCGGAACCGTCTGCTCTGTTGTTCGAGTCGAAGCTCTGTCGCTTGTGTCTCATTGGGATCGCGAGTGCGTGATAAAAGATCGAGAGAAAAGGAGGTACCTTGGAGCAGACGTTGCGACAAGATCCGGCAGCCAAGGAACAGCAGGACATCTCTGGAACAAATAAGTCATAGACGCAAGTCAGATCTTTTCGGTAAACGAGAAAACACATGGCGATGATCCATCGAGAGGATCCGTGGAGAGGTCGAGTGTTACGATCCTTTCTCCGCTTTTCCCTAGACACGAAACAGACGCGTGTCCTGCGTTACGTCAGTTGGAAGGAGGAAGGATCCGCCTTTATGATGCCGGATGAGGGTACGCGGGACGCGTCAAGACCGAAACGACCCTTGGAGAAGGCACGACACGGTCCATTACCGCGAAAGTCTCGAGTATTTGGAAAATCTGTCACTTTTATACACGTTACGTATATAAATCGGAACATGCGTATCTTTCAATTATATCGTTTTGCACCGCCATCGTTCGCGAACGGATCGAGAAATTGAAGTTGCGTATCGCGTCGTTTGCGTTAACGATTATTTGAGTAACGCAGTGCCGGACGCAAACTGCGACGATTTATTTTTCAACGATCGCAAAGCGAGAAAGAGAGAACGTGTCCGAGAAAGAAATCTGTCGTCCAATTTCGTCGAACAATTTCTCTATCAATTGTATCGTTGCCGCCTTTGAACGATACAATTACGGATAAGCAATGCGTACGTCGAGTTCGATACGAGTAGACGTTTCTATAATATCCCTTAAAGCGTCGAGATCTTTTATTTCGTTATATCCGTTCTGCAATTTCCATTCTTCTGGTGACACGAACGTTATTTTTATTAAATGATCTCACGGTGAGAACGTAGACACGTGGTGAGTCGGTGCCTCGGTGCCTCGGTGCCGGCGGTGGCGCGTAACTCGTGTCGTAAGTCGTAAGCGATGTTTTACGACTTTACGGATATAATATGCGGGTCCAGTCTCCGGTGGAATTGAGTTTTGAACGAGAAAAGCGAAATCGTGGATGCCGGGCGCACGATAAACGATGCACACGAGGCACGGAGAGCCTGGAGACAAGAAGAAGAAGAGGGTTCTCGAAGCGTGTGTTACACAATTAAGTTAATAGACACCAGTCGGACAGAAATTGCGGCTAACTGTGTTTGCCCGCGTGACTCGCTTCGTATATCGTGTGCTCTTCGTAGTCGGCAGCCTATTATTTCTCTTTCCTCGTCCTCTCTTCTACCTTTCTTTTCTATTTTCTTTTTTTTTTTTTTTTATTCGTTTATTTCAGACAGTACGTAGGATCGTAGAAACGTAGACAACGTTTAACACGCGACAAGTTTGTGCAGCTGATGAAATAGGAAAAGCGAGGCTAAGGTTGCCGGTTTTCGTCAGAGAAATAACAGCTGGGGCCTGTCGAATATCGATTTCACGAGGGACGCGCGAGTTGTCTCGCTATGTCCGAGAAATCATCGCGTAATCTAATTGCTAAAAATAATCGAAGAATCGTTAACCTATTTCGAAAGGTTAGAGGGGAAAGGTAGGAAAATGGCCTTTGATGTCGGTGGCTAAATCGATGGTGGAGTTGTGAAATTCGCCGTGGCAAGTGCGTCCCCTGAAATCGTAACGGGTTTGTGGCTTCTCTCGAGGAACGACACAAAAATAGCCAACGTCGTTTGCGGCCATTCGACTTTCAGCCCGATCTAAGCCGCGAAAGTCCCCTTAATTTTATCCAGCCGGATGAAATGGAACGAGCGAAACCTCTGTCTCTTTGAACTCGGTGTTGAAGTTTAAAAGCGGTTCTGAGAAAGTTTTCAGAGTCTTCTTTGAAATCTCTCAGACCTCCCTCCTCTCTCTCTCTCTCTCTCTCTCTCTCTCTCTCTCTCTCTCTCTCTCTCTCTCGATATCGCTGTCTATTCCATAATGATAATAACGAATCGAGATTCTTCTCCTTCTTTCTCTTCTTTTCCGCTTTTCTTCTTTCTCAGGGGTTAGATAATACGCCTGTGGGGCTCGTTGTTTCGACGCGATCGAAAGGAACGTGTCAACGTTAGTGCCTTGGAGTGTCATGCCACGCGTATCGCGCATGTGGGTGAGAGCGCAGTATAGTTGCATATAAAAGGGCCATGCCTATTCTCGCAGCTGCGCCTTCCATTGCCGTATCGTGCGCGAACGGTGACATCCACGTCGTTGCACTCGTAAAACTCGCACGATTCTCCCACGCCTAATGGATGATAATCCTTGCAGCAGATGTAAGATAAGCCAGGAAGTGGGAAAACCTTGCACGAATTTGCATACGAACCGACGGCTCGCGTAGATTCGAAGCGACATTTATTCCAGAATCGTAGGTATGTCGCGTTTAAAATTCCATCGATACCACTTTTATTTGCCGATTTAGCGGCAAAGTTAAAGGACAAATGTTTCCTTGGTATACGCCGGATAACAAAGTATCCCGTTTGCGCACAGACTGATAGGGTGCGCATAGTCGATCGATCGACGATCGGTATTGTTGG
Source organism: Bombus dahlbomii (assembly GCA_037178635.1). NCBI lineage: Eukaryota > Metazoa > Arthropoda > Insecta > Hymenoptera > Apidae > Bombus > Bombus dahlbomii. The sequence goes on along the minus strand of CM074111.1, from coordinate 12,728,408 downwards.
CTCGTTGAACCCGCCGCCGGTCCAATTAGCCCTAATTAGTTCGTGTACGTTAGTGTACGCGGTATACGACGAGTCCGCGTTTTCGTCTTTCGAAGGATCCCCGTTTCGTCGCACCAGGCGCAAGTTATATCGCCGGCGTAAACGCGCTCCCTCGGTAGCTGAATGGAAATATAATTGCACAGAACGGTGGCGAACAGTGGAAAGGGTGGAAGGAACTGATATAGGTAGTCGTCGTGCTTGCCAACGTTTATCGAAGGCGACAGAGAGGAAGAGGATCGATCGAATATAGACGAGTGATCTCATAGAATTTTATCGAAGGATGGGAGAAAGAGAGAATGAAGAGAAAGGAGAGAAAGGAGAGAAAGGAGTGAATCGAGATACTATATACCGAGTGTCTATCGACGTGTTTTTATCCGGCGTGAAGCTGTCACAGCGGTTTTATGTGTTTATTTATCTCTGCGCTCTCCCGACACACCGCGGACATGTATCGAAAGGCAGAGTATGTCTCTCTATACTCTCTACACTCCTCTACACTCTACGCGCACGCTCTCCACGCTGCATATACACGCTGCTGGCTGGTGGACCGTGTCAGGGCCCTGCCGATTGCCAGTCGCGTTCTCCTTTAACCCCTTCGTTTCGGCGTGGCGAGGCGCGGCGTGCTCGTTCCTTTTTTCAGCAACGCGTTTCGCGACAACCGGTCCAAAGAAATCGTTGCCCCGGAATCTCCAGCGCAACGGCACCGACGTAAATCTTTCGGGAGGTTCCGATTTGTTCGTCTAATTGCGGACACTGTTGCGAAAATCATGTAACGGGACGCGTCTCCCGGCCGTGCAAATCGACGGTGATTTAATTGCCGCTAGAGAATTGCGACAACGCTGAGAAATTGAAAATCGAGACGCGGATAAATCAGCGATCCACTGTAAACCGTCCTTCGATATCGTGCGATATGTTATGCGCTAAACGATCCGGTTGGTAAAGATCTTGTCCTTTACGGAGAAACGAGCGGATCGTTCGGCCAAAGTCGCTCGCCGGTTGCTCGTAAAAGATCGGCGAATAAAAGTTGCAAGAACGTTAATTGTCTATGACGACGATATACGGTCGTTTACGAAAATATTCCAACGTCTACGGAGTACGTTTACTCCGTATGGTACTACAGAGTACGATATTTTTTTTTATCAATGATCGATAAGAATAGCACGACCAGCCTGTTTCTGTCATTACCGTCTTTTCAATTTTTCGCGTCACTCTATGACGAGAGGAAGCTAACGACAAGCGATCGGCCCGATCAAATGGAAATCGATCGTTTCGAATCGATATGGAATACCGTTGATGCAATCGGGTTAGGAAATTGAAAAATCGCGCGTCATCTTATACTCTAGATTCCGCTTTCACAGTCGTCGTCGTCGTCGTCGTCGTCGTCGTCGTCGTCGTCTTGATCGATCTGTACCGTTACGAACACCTTCCGACGACGATCGCGTATGACAAAACGAAGAAGGCTTAGGCGAGGAACAAGTTCGGAAAGATTTCGACGAATAAAGATCCGTTTGGCGAGTGATCAACGACGAATCGAGTGGAAGAGGCATTAATTGATAAGTTGTGGATCGGCCGATACGTATGTATTCGGAGTAGTGTTGCCATAAATCGCTTGCGCAACGTCGCGTTCCAATTTCCAGCTGAAAGACAGGCGAAATTGCACGCGCGGCATAGAAAGGATTTACGCGCAAACAGGCACGCGTTAAAATTACTATGATCCGGCTGGTTTTGCGTACTAACGCGGCCAAAAGCCAGCGGCGAAACGCCGAAGCGGGACAACGTCGTTCCTCTTATCCCTTCTTTTTACTTCCCTTCTGTCTCGTTCATCACGCAACCAGATATTATTTCATGGTCCTTCGCTGATGGCGCATCCAGCCTGAAATTACTGCAATCGAATGACACGTTAACGATGTTTTATCGCGACTACCACAACGGGTCGAACCAACGACGAGAACTTTTACGCGTGATTTATCGGTGGAGCTTGGCCATCGCGCAAAGTCTTGCCTAGGTGTGTATCGTTGATAGAAACAAGCGGCGAGTTAAACGGCCGCTCTCAACAGCGAAACAAACGCCCGTTCTACCGAAACGACGGCTATAGATCGTCGATAAAACCGTAAAGCTAGAGCTTGCTTGTAGAGAGAGCGCATTAGCGTTGCACGGCGTAAATATCGGTGCTGGTTGTTGGAAACTACGTTCGTCGCTACGTCGGCGCGTGAAGTACGCTGACTGATAGACGTATGCCGCAGAGACGCGGTATAAAGGTCGCCTTCCCTTCGTACAGAGAAAAGTTTCGGCATAGAATTTCAACAGATATCAATTAGCGCGAGATCATTCGAGTCGCGTGCGCACTCAACGGATAACGCGATATTAAGTCACGCTGACGCGACGCACGGAGCGGAGGAAACACGCGTGCAACGGAAAGGTGAGAGGATCGAAGAAATGCGCGACGCGTTATCATCTCGCGAACTCTATACGAACGCGAACCTATACGAATACGTATACGCTTATACGCCTATTCTATGTGTACGTATACATATATATATATATATATATTCGCATATATACGCATATTTATACGCATGTTTATACGCATATTTATACGCATATTTATACGCATATATACGAGAATACGCGGCCGCCAATGGCTCTCTGCATATATGTATGCAAGTACGTATGTATGTATGTATGCGACTCTCTCTCCTCTTATTGTACAAGAGGCGTTCGAACCGAGTTGAAGAGAGACATGGGCGAAGGACCGTTAGCGACAGCTCGTTCACACGCACGTGCACCATGTAAATTTCGAGACAGAATGAGATTAAAGATCGGCAGACGGGCGACGAAACGCTGAACGAGCATTTTTTTTTAAGAAATTCCACGAATCGCTGGTGTTTCGTTGACGGTGGCGTGTACGTTCGTTTCGATCGTTTCGATCGTTTCGAACGTTCGACGAATGCAGTGGCAGTTTCAATTAGCGAGGAAATATCGCGGAAGCCGGCCCAAGGCGAGCAGCGCTTTTTGTCGCGTCGATTCGCCTGAGAAGCGAAGAGAGTTTCCGTCCACACTTGAGCGTACTTAGCCACACGGCAACTAGATAAACAAACGGCTGGCCGCTTCTCGAGCATGTTGACGATAAAGTTGAAGAGGGGAGAGCGTTAAGATGACCGCGCGAATCGAACGGCGCAAGAGGCTGAAAAAAAGTAAAGGCTGACAAAAGCGGCGAGAATTAATACGGAAGGAGAAGCGAAGGGGGAAGAGAGAGAGAGAGAGGGGGGGGGGGAGGGGGGGGAAGAGGAAAGAAAGGAAAGCAAGTGCGCACATGTGGCCAGAAGTTGTGGCCGATATCTCGTCTCTGACGAGAAAGATGACAAAGATTCGCTGAATTTGTATTTTAACGGAGTCCGAGCGAGCGAGATCGACCAGTTGACACGAGCTATTTTAAAAATAATCGCGGTTCATCTGGCGCCACGATAACACGGCTAGCAGCACGACCAGGCGAATTGGACCAACTGATGTTTCGTTGCCCTGGTGTTTCCTAGAGTCGGAAGCTCGAGTTGTGTCGCCGAATCGCGCGACCGAAATAAAGAATCGATGAGATAGAAAATTACCTTGCACAGCGTCGAGAAAAGGAGTGGCGACGACGATGACCGTCAACATCACCGTCGACAACCCGATCACCAGCATCGTTGAATATCGCGCGTTTCCATGAAATCGCGGTCGAGTCTCGAGATCCATGATCACTGACACCATCGGCGCATCTTAAAACACAACGGGCGCGCGAAATTTACGAACGATTGCGAACGACAGCGACAGAGTTGGCATGTCGGCGAGAAGCGAACTCGCGCGAAAACCAAGTGTACTGGAGCGCAGTCCGCGAGCGACTGAGCTTTTCGTCGCACTCGTGGCCTCGGCTCTCCGCTTCGGTAAGCTTTTTACTGAGTGGGTGAGAGGAAGAAAGAGACCAGACATCGAGAGAGAGAGAGAGAGAGAGAGAGAGAGAGGACAGGCCCGAACGTGAGATAGAGACGGAGGGATTGCGTGTGGGAGGAGGGAAAAGACGCGTGGCGCGTTGTCGTTGTCGTTGTAGTTGTCGTTGTCGTTGTCGCTGTCGTTGTCACGTAGTGCAACTGCTATTGTGATCGTGACATCTTCAGGCTGTACCTACACGATCCTCGGTATGCATTTTTTCGCCGTTCGCTTCAAGAAGCCTCGTGACACTCTCTCACTCACTCTCTCACTCACTCTCTCACTCACTCTCTCTCTCTCTCTCGATTGTTCCAAGTTATCGTTGCATATCTTCATATTTAGAAGTTGAGTTAATGTTGCGCGTTGTTGGAGCGAGAAACAGAGGATGACACGATACAAGATTCGAGTAGTAGTAGTACAGCTGGTATCATCGATCGTTGGTCGATTTCCTTATCTCCAGGCAAACGGATTATCATGGTTCTGAGCGAACGTTGACCGTACGTCGAAGCGAGGAGATCTCATCGAAAGTCATAAATTCGAAGGAACCAGCTCGGCCCGTGGCGTGGGTCAGAAAGCCGCATTCCTGCACCGGGTAAACTGATAACCCGCGTTTGTACTTCCTCTGATAGCGATTGAGACGTATTACGAGCAAGCATTCGTTCGTCGTCGGCTATCGTCCAAACACGGATATCGGATTCGTTCTGCTAAGATGTTTGACAGAATGTGATTCGCTTTAGCAATCGCAAGCTATTCTCTGATAACTGTGCTCTTTGTACGGTACCGTTTTCAGTCGCTCGACGTACGTATGTATCCAAGTAAGATTCAATACGAAACAGAGAGATCAAGTTGCCTTTGCGTGGGCGTGCGAGCCAATTATGATGACAGAACGCGATATCCCGTATCGATGCGATGGAGAGTGGAAATATAAGTTGCGCGGTAGAATAATCTCGAGATTCATTGACTAAATTTCCACTCGGATGCATCGCTGTGGGACGCGGGTTCCGTTCGAACCCCTCGTGAAGGCAATCGACTCGATGGTCGAGTAATTTATTAATTTATTCCGTCGATAAATCCGTTTCAATCCGCACGTAGGCTGCGGACGGATTGTTCCTCCTCGACTCTCTCTCTCTCTCTCTCTCTCTCTCTCTCTCTCTCTCTCTCTCTCTCTTTCTCTCTGTTCCTTTGCATCTTTATCCGCTTTATCCCTTAGAGCAGGCTTGCTATTTCATCGTGGACGCGAACACCAAACGCATCGGACCGTTATTTGCGATAACAATTTTATCGTCGGTAATCATACGATTCGTACGGTCGTATAATTAGAATTCGCGAGGCGAGATGGCCGCGCGCGGCCTTGCAGGAAAATACGAAAGCTCGGCAAGGGAAATTCGTAGTCCATAGACGGGAGGAAAAAAGACCCGTGGATGAAACCAGTTTCAAGTCGAACATGGATAAATACGCGCAAAGTTTCTGCAAATGTGTACCGGTTTACGTCGCGGCATCGTCGCCGCTTTGCACGCTATAAAGACCATTATTAATGCAACTTGGTACGCTCGGCGACTAATTTGCAAAATGAACGGTTGATGGCATTATCTTGGCGATGCTCGCGAGTCAGTCCTAACACTTACCAACCATTACCAACGACATTCGCGGTTAGGGAACGTCCCTAATGCTGTCCCTTTCGAGAATATTAAGCTACAATTGTCAGCTTACTACGATACTACGCTGTAGTAGAAATAATCGACGATCGTGCGATTAATGTACAAGAATTTAATTCTCTCGACACGTTCGGCGATTGGTAATCGAATTGGTTCGTAACAATAACGGGCAATCGCTGTTTGTCTCTTTCCTCTTTTTACTTTTTACCTATCCTTTTACCTTGTATTCCCCATAACGATTCTATTCGTAGAATCCGTTAATTTTTCTAATTTTCGTTCGACGTTCGAAAATTTGATGGAAAAATTTAACACGACTTTTTCTTTTTTTTTTTCTTTTTTTTTTTTCTTTTTCTACATATACTCTCTGATCGAGTAGTACCACGAAGATCTTCCCGGTTGTTTTAGGAACGAGGCTGGTCTTAACGTATTCCATCGATGGGAGATCGTGCCAGAAACGTTTTTGCAATGCGGACTTTGCTCGGCTCGGCTTAACTCACTTAAGTAGTCGCAGTGGTTATTAATTATCCAGTGGCGAGCATTAATTGGACGGTATGTTATGCATCTATCGGAGCACCAATGACGATGAATTCCAATTTCCTATTACTATAGGCTACACGCTACTGCATACTATCACGATCTATGATCTTTAGACGACATTCTAGAGTCTAGAGAAGTTGCAAAGTAAAAGTAAAGCAAAGGAGTAAGAGTAAAACGCGTCGAAAGTTCTGAACGATCGTGGTTCGATGACCGAGAACTGTTCGTACACGGTGCGAAAGACCGATTTTTTTCAATGAAAAATTGGCCAAATGGAAATTCGTGGTAATCGAATCGATCGTCGTGCAGAGTGGAAAAGGTGTCCGATAAATTTGCCGGCGATTTACTTTCCGTGCATGCGCGTTTCAAGTATTTGACTCACGCACCCTTCGAACGAGCGAAAGGAAGAAGGAGGGATAGGGCGAGCGCGTGACCAAGGGGAAAGACCAAATAGTTCTGTGAACATTGCATCCTCCGTCAATCGTCGGCTGCATGTCAATGAACTAGCATCGACCATCGGACAGAAATCGAGGACCAGCTTATACTCCTTGCTAGCCATCGTGAGAAATCGAGTTTCTCGCGTAAATTTGTCGCGCGTTTTCTACCGTGCCAAAGGAATGTCTTAAACGCGATCAGAATTCCCAATGTCTACCTCCCGTTCGATCACGTTACGAACAAGCATACGAACAAGCGTGATGCCAGTTCCATTTTTCTTTCATTCGTTGCATCGCAAACGTAACGAAGCTCTTATGCTTTGGCTTCGCATTAGAAACGAACGATCGATCGGGCTCCTCGTATCATCGAAATACCAGCCAGCGCTTTCGAGTCACTCGACTTCGAGAAAATCAGCTCACCATTGAAAGTTGATTCGCATTCTGCGATTCGGATAATGCACCGTGTCGAGACCGTTTGCCGGCTTGTCATTATGGAAAACCTCGTCGTAGAGTCGCAGAGGAACAATAGGGAATACAATGAGAGAAATTGGAACGCATCGAGCCGGCAATAAGAATTCGCGCGTAGAAAAATGTTTCGGGTGAACGAAAAGGTCAAAAGGAAAGAACGGTAAGAAACTGATAGTTTTTAGGCAGGTTAGATCTTCGTCGAAACACGGATGAACAATTATTGGATGTCTTGAAACACGGATGTCTTGATTATCGGAGATAACCATCGTTTCACGCGATGGTTGGATTTCACGTCTATTCGGATCAACCTTCTAAGATCGTCGATGCACCACGATTTAGATGATCGCGATTTCTCGATAGATCTCGTTATTTGCGCAACCAGCGTCAGCAGTTAGCTGAAAATACCGGCTAAAAGCTGAAACCCGTAACGCGGAAACATAAACGCCGAGTATCATAAATAAGATTCAAATATCTCGAGCCTGCGCGCTAAGAGTGCCTCCATTGAACGCGTTGTCATCGTAACCCGATATACGACACTATTTGTCGTCGTGAAAATTTTTTGCTCGCCGCGCAACGCAATCTCGCCGTCGCTTCGCCGATTCGATAATAGATATCCGATTCGAAGTGAATCCAATGCTATGAAACTATGCGAGAGCGGATATTCCGCTCGAGCCGGCGAATCACACAGATGACATTAAAAACCATTGAAAAGTAATTATATCAAGCCCACGTTCCGACAAGATCGTAAGCAATGTTCTAAATTTGTCCGATTAAACGTTCGTAAACGAGATGGGGAATAAAAATTTAAGGGAGAAAGGTTCGAGGAAAGGTTTACCGACCGCGTGCTGGTAACTCGGGTGGTTCGAGGGTGGCGCCGTCGGCCAGAGCCTTCCGCTCTACAGAAACGCAACCCTCCGGACAAACGAGTGGCGGAGAATCGACGACGCGGTGGGGTGGTGGAACGATAAACTCTTTCCGTCAAAGTGTCGGGGTGGATTGGCGCTGTCATATGGAGGCAAATGAGGCGCCGTGTTAGGCGCCTGTACGGCCTGCACGGACGCCTTGCTACGTGTAAAACAAGCGTGGAAAAAAGAAAGGAAAAAGAAAGAAAAGAAAAAGGGATTGCAAGGTTGGCGCGCTCAGACAGATGCTATTAATTGGGTGAGTGCGAGGGTATCGGATATCAAGGAAGCGTTAGAGGCGCGAGTGCGAGAGTACACGCGTTAACCGCGACCTCAAATGGGTCAACCCAACCCAGCAACCTAACGTGTACTCGTTTCTTCTTGCGATTCACTGGTTGGCCTAGTTTCCTCGGGATCGAGCGAGCGAGCGAGCGAGCGAGCGAGCGAGCGAACGATCGAGCGAGCGAAAAGATACGCCAACTCCGCTTGGTTGGAAAAACGACATCGAAGGTGTGCAACTCCTCTTGATCATCTGTGATTCTCTCTGGCCGTTGTGGCCGTGGTCGTCGACGTCGCCATCGTCGTCGCGATTCCCTCTCGTCGAAACTTTCCTGTTTGCGGAACGAGAGAACATGGGATTCTCGCCGGCCACGGGAACGCATTGATTGACACGCGAACACCGCGACGAAAAACGGATTCAGGTGATAAAGCAGAGGTGAGAGATCGCGTTGCATTTCCCCTTACACGGTACGCAACTGCGATTCAACGAACGCGGACCGTCCTATGTACCGGGACGTACATCTTCCATTCGTGGAAATCGTTGCGAATCACGGATGAGCTGTGCGGGCTTTTGTCTCTAACGAATCAGCTGACACGGTGCATCGGAAACCAGCCTGTACGCTAGTTTTGCTCGTGTCATGGTGTTTTCGTGCGCTGCCGCTTGACAATCTCGCGTTCGCGAGAAACCCAACGGTTAACCGCGGTACAATCGCTTGTACGCGACCCTGAATTCAATTATCGATTCTCCGAGGAAAATACTCGACAGTGCAGTTTTCATGTACCGTCGCGAGTTACTTACCTTACGTCTAAAACCTTCGCTTAAATTCTTCTGCCATTGGTTTCGTCGACAAGAGTATCGTCCGGTGCGATGTTTCAATGGCAATGTATCTCCGACCGTTGTCACGAAGTTAGTCGGATCGTTTAAAGGTTGTGATTCGTTATACGATACGGCTGTTTCTTTAAACTGCCGAGTTATCGGATGTTAAGACTCGATTCAACACGGACGCACGTTTCCATGCACGTCGATTGGGATGTTGCACGAGCGATTTCAATAAATGACAGTTTAATAATTCGCATTTTTATTTTTAATTATAGGTCAGCGAGTGATTTGATTGCATGTAATAAAAATGGCGACCAGTAAACCACCGGAAATGAATTACACATGCGAAATTTGCGGCCTGGAAGGTTTCAATGACGAAGAGATGAGATCTCATATGGTTTTCTACCACCTCCAAGGAGCCGCAAATTGCCCCTTTTGCGATTTAGGCGAAATTTCGCCGACGGAGATGCTGACTCACGTTAACAGTGCCCATCTCGATTATCTAACACCAAGGTATATACGGTGTAATTATATTTTTAATCTTGTATATATGACTTTCTTCGTAAATATCCATCAAATACGTCATAAAGCGTTCAAACTGTTCCGATTGCGAGGAGAAATGGCGGCAAAAATGGGCCTTAGATGTCGCGCTACTACATATATGTATACAATCTCTATTCCGTCATACAGAGTTTCTGAATCCTTCGCGAAAATGCTTATCTACGGGCTATTTACCTCTGTGTTTGATGATCCGGTTTGTTTACTAGTTAATTGATAAATTAACGATAAATTAACGCCGCCGAAGATGCATTAAATTACCGTTAATCCTAGTTACTTCTTTTAATATTCCTCTTGTTATACGTAGTCTTCCTATTGTCTTTGTTCGACTGTCGTTTGTCAAGTATGTAGTGGCCATGTGTAGACAGTACTGTAGATTCAAATGAATCTAAAGATAAAATGATAAAAGACTACAAAGAGAAAACAGCATGTGAATTAGATATTCGTTGTAAAAAGTAATAAATACTTGACCCTTTTTGCGTACATACAAGTATCGCTTACAATCAGTGTATATCTAAAGTATCTGTGTATGATGATAACTACTTATCTCAATTGTTACAGTACTCCAGAGAATGACATGATGGCATTTATCGATGATGATTCGTTAGTGGATGACAGAAGAGACGAAGAATGTCGTGGTCCATGTCCTTCTCCAACAATGTCTCCAAGTCCTCCGCTTCTGCAAAATGGTTGGAGCAGTTCGTTCAATCCACGTGTTAAGCAGCAGCAAGAAATACCAAAGGTGGAACCACAGATTCCTAGTGCAAATGTGAATAATAATAATAACAATAATAACATTGGAAATGTTAATAACGGTACTAAGAAGTTTGATCAAGTATCAACCGGTATAGCTCGAGTCCATGATGCGACATAATCCAGAATATCCTTTCAGTTATCGAAGGTGCAGCTGGACATGGGTCTCCGCTGCGTTCAGGCCTAAATTTGCAACTACGTTCCCATGCTTCGCCAAAACTTCCAGTACAAGAATGTCCTATGTGTCCTTACAGTTCTGACAGTCCACTAAGGTTAGAAGAGCATATCAACAGACAACATTTTGATCTCACATCGCCGTCCTTTCCACCTGAATCTCCACCATCGCGTGATGGTGTCTTCAACTGCCCACTCTGCGTCACATCTTTCCCAAATTCTTCTGATCTCGAGCTACATGTTAACATAGAACACAAAGACATCTTGAGGTAAAGTAAGATTTATATGTATTATGCGTGCATAATAGCCGGTAATAGTATATTATAATATTATACTATATAACATTATATTATAATAGTAATAATGACAGTAAATTGGCAAGATTTGAAAATCAAAATTATTGTATTTCTTTTACAAAGCCCTGCGAATGGTGCAGCTTCCCAGTCAGCTCAGGCAACCGTTGGCAGTGATACACCTGCGTGTCCAGTTTGCTTCAGTACCTCGTTTAAAAGCAACGACGAGTTAACCGCACACATTGAAGAACATTTCAGTAAAAAGTGCACTCCATCCCCTATAACTCCAGACTTGTCTACCGACAGAATGTTAGCAAAGGATATGGAAAGACTTGAGAAGGAGCTTAGAAAATTACGCGAACAACGTGAATTTGAGATGTTAAGGGCTCAATACGGAATGGACAATCAAGGGAATTTTAGAGAACAAAGCGTCACCAATATGCAGCGGGCTGTGTATTCCGGCGAAATGACGATTGCTGATTATTACGAAAGACAGACCGAGCTCAGAGTAGCTGAAAGCAGCGGCATCGATGATGGCAGTTCTTGTACACGCGGTTATAGTCTTTTCTTTCCACATCCAATTACATTATAACGTTACGAATACTTTTTGTTACTTCATCGATTCTTTGTAGGGCTAGTTTCCAAGATAAGGGCTGTCAGTCAAGCATGTAGTAACGTATTAAGCACCTGGATGTGTTCTACCGTAGACCATTATGCAACTACCTATGGAGACAAAGGATGGGGATGTGGTTATAGAAACTTGCAAATGTTAATTTCGTCACTTTTGCAACATACAGGGTACAACGAGTTAGTTTATAAAGCGTGGAATTCTGGTTTGGGTAGCGGTAGTTCTACCAAGAATCCACTACGAAGTTCTATACCGTCGATCTCTAGACTTCAGAAGATGATAGAGTGGGCTTGGGCCCAAGGTTTCGATACTCAAGGAGCCGAACAGCTGGGAGGAAAATTGGTGAACACCAGAAAATGGATTGGCCCCACCGAAGTAGTCATACTGTTGTCTAGTTTAAGAATAAAGTATGTCCCTTAATTTCTATCATCCGTTTTTAGAATCACATTATACGACATCGTGTTTCTATCACAGGTGTCAGCTGGTAGATTTTTATACACCGACTAATTCTGATGGCGGACATCCTGAAATGTTTAATTGGGTTTTACAATACTTCCAGCGGTGCGATGATTTCAAGCCGCCTCTTTATTTGCAGCATCAAGGTAAAGACTTACAACGGAATTAAGAAAGCGAGGATAAAGAGGAAATTAGGAAAGACAACTGCATTTTATTATCGTTATGTAGGTCATAGTAGAACAATAATAGGTGTAGAACAGTTAAGAGATGGTTCAATAACAATGTTAGTACTCGATCCAAGCCATAGTCCAGCACAAATGGCACAATTTAACAGTACAAGCAGCGCGCTTGGTGCGATGCGTTTGGTACGCAAATCGATTGCAGCGATGAAAGCGAGACAGTATCAAGTCGTTGCTGTTACCGGTATCATGGAAACCGACTTAGAGTATCACGTAAGCTTTCATATATTTATTCGTTTATTGCTTATCTTTTCGCTTATAGATGCTATAGATGTGATTAATTACTGTAAGATGGCTAATTAAATTAAATTACGATCATCTCTAACTTCAGGAAAGCAAAGTATTACGTTTGATTCGGTTGCCACAAGATAGGTGAGACTTACTGGCCCGGAAAGGAATTAAATCTTTTGGGAAGACGATAGACTGCCTCAAACCAATTTTCTCCAGCATCCTTAAAGTTACATGACCGCAATGTTCTAGGTTTTATCATTAGGAGGTTTGCTACCTACCGTAGTAGTTGCAGAAGTATTATTTAACGATATATTCCTGCATATTTTCGCCGTTCATTCATTGGCTCCTCAAATCACGTGTATCTAATAAGCCTGCGTCGTGGTTCAGAATTTTTGCAATTAAAATTGACCGACGAACCTATAAAAGTTGTACTTTCTAAAAAAAAAAAAAAAAAAAAAAAAAAAAAAACAGAGAGAGAGAAAAAGAAAAAAAAACGAAAAAAAAAACGAAAACAAAGGGAAAGGTGTCTATATGTTACGCGTACCGATCATTTTTTAATTCAGACTCAGTCCTGAAAATATTGTATTAGGGGATGTGCGCTTGGAAAGGAAAGTTAGAATCACGATGAATTTTGGGGATAAAATCGATTCGGTCGTCATTCCTTGGTCATAATGCTCTGCTCAATTTTCGTCGCACCGAACAGGCTGTGCTAACTTTTAGTCGACCAATCGTCCTATGCCGATCGGTGGCATCAGCGAAAAAAGCCATGGCAGATCTTGGAGAACGAGACTCTTTCGTAGCTGTGATGCTGTTATCGATTTAATGCTAATCACCGATTCTAAATATTTTTGAAGACACTCCACGTGATCAGAACGTTAAAGAAAGCATTGACCGTGTTTTAACTTCTCTTTCACCTGTACTTTACATTTCTGTGAACGTTGTTGTCAAAATGTTGTCAATCTTTAGTCAATAAAAGTATCACTATCATTTGGTCAATAAAATATAACGACATGTTGCAATGGCGCGTGGCGATAACAAATTTTATATACCGTCAAAGATTATTATTCTCTAATCAACTTCTGTTATCATTGCTTCTTTTTTTTTTTTTTTTTTTTTTTTTTTTTTTTTTTTTTTTTTTTTTGGAGTGTCTACAAGAATAGACGACACATTTCCATATATTATATATACATTTACCTATATACATATACACATTCTTGCACACACTCTTCGTTGTATTACACTTCTTTCACTCATACATAAAGTACAACTACTTTCATACTACTTTCGAATATTCTATTTAATTATTGGATGGCATTAAGGCGTAACTACTCGTACGTTAATTTATAAGTTAAGAACAACGTTGCGAGAGAAGATCAGAGAGCAAGACATTAATTTGTTATTTATATTACACGATTAAACGGATTACATTGTTTACACTATTATATTTATAATCATCTGCGTTATTACTGGTTATTATCATTACACTTATTGTATATTATAAATTGTATTGATACACATTTGTTATTTTCAAGAAATTTGGAAACTATCAAAAAATTCGATGTTTGTCACTGTGAAAGGTATTATAAGAGGAAAATGTATTATTATTTTATAGCTTTGATAATTTATAAAATGCACTAATTGAGTGAACATTTGTCCTTCTACTCACTAGAACCAGATGCAATAATTACGACTGACAGCAAAGATACGGTTATTACTTGCATTATATTTTTTCATACGCTCATTAAGAATATGTTCAATATTTTGGAATGTTCAGGCAAAGCAAGCTATGGAATTGTTAAGCAAGTGTAAAAAGAACTTTAAATTATTCACATGTGAAATTAAAATATATGCTTTGTTAGAATTCCCAATTTATGTGTGATTGTTTTACACCATTAAAGGAAGAAATACTTTCTCAATTTCCATATCCGACATATATTGCTCACGTAGCTAAGGAAATTTAAATAAACAACACGTCTGATACAAACAAAATAACTTATTTATTTCTAAACTAATTGCTTAGTATGTCGACATTGGTTTGAGAAATATTAAATCAATTACACGAAGTAAATGTTATTTACTTCATTTTTTGTTCAAAATGCAACCTGAGCATGTTACATAATTAATAGTATATATAGCTAATTTACATTTATATGTTAAATCCTAACGACCGCATACAAGTTTTATGCGCTTCTATCAAATCTTTGCAGTTCTCTTCACCTAGTAGGATGATGCTGAAAAAGAATTAATGTTTTTGAATACAAATGTACCAAAAGATGTGTTTCAAGATGAGGTTATGTATTAATTCGCAAATAAAACAATACTAATTCAGCTACACAAATTTCGTTAACAAATCCTTTTACTTGTCACTTCTAAATTTTCGAAATTAATTTAAAGATATCCGAAGTGAAAACATTATTTCCTCGAATATTTAAATATATTTGCGTACCAATCGTCCCTTGCCTTCTTCGTTTCGGGACAAGCGCAGCAAGGTTTCAATGGTTTGTCAGATTTTTGCACCTCCCTCGATTCCGCATTAACGGTTTGATTCGGTTTGTCATTTATAATACCCATTGTTATATATCGAGTACAATATTTTGTACTACGTAAAGCTCTTCTAAAACCGATCACATGCGTCGAAGATCATCGACAAACTGCACCGACTTCAGCGCCTCCTCACTTGGCTTCTTGAAATTCAAAGTGCAGCTAAAATATCTTCGGTGAATAACATTAGTAAAAATGGTATAGAAAACTTAATAGCAATTACTATGTACATATACTAGAAAACAACGTATTTAATTATCTTCTTTATTCTTCGTTGAATAAATTCTATTTGTACAATTTAAATTGATGCAAAATTGCACTATATTTAAAATCTCTTAAAAGAGTTGCTACTTTTTCCTAATTTAAAATTTTTCTTGAGACAAAGAAGTGAATTATTTGTTATAGTCGCAAAATAAAATGTATGTTCCTTTTTTTTTTTTTTTTTTTTTTTTTAATATGGAGATCCCCAAGAAAGCGAGACACAGGGCTATAGCATGGCTGTAACACTGATCTGTATTCAATGTGAGAATAGCGCCTAGGGTCTGGAGTGATATGGAGCAATCAACACATCCCAGAAATCATTTATTCATGCCCGCATAGCATGTCGTTTTTCGCCGAGAAAAAAAAAACCAAAACATTGAACATTTCTTATATCATTCAGTTGCAAGGTTTCTATAGTTTGTTGATCGAGATACGATAATTCTGTAACGCATGTGAAATTTCGGTTTACCGTAAAGCGTAACTGTTACAATTAGTGAGAAGGTGAGGGGGGTTAGGTTGTGGGTGTTACCGTATCTCCCCACTACATTAGAAATTCGGCGAGGCGGACATTTTTGTGTCGAAAGTCGTGGAGTTAAGACGTATTGCTTTGTTCGCTGGATAGATCGGAACGCGGGGTGTCCGTTTATTGTGGACAATCAGTGCGATTTGACGTATATCCAACCGTGTCTTTGGTACTTTGATAGACATTATTCTGCCGTTCGAACTCACGTTATCATTATTTTCATTTAATTGTACGTTCTTCCTCAACACTTCGTTGTAATCTATTATTTAATTATTTTCTTTTCTTCGATCGTTTCTTTCTTTTTTTTTTCGTTGCCCAGTTTTGCGGTAGCTAGGGCAATGAGTTTTCAAAATGCGGCTTGACCGTGATCATTGTTTTATTTTCAAATAATTTGTTCCTTTATACATTTGTTTCAATATTTTGCTCCTCTCTTTTTGTTCAGATTGTAATTATTTTCATCGCGAGGGAAGCTTCCAAGCACGAGAGGCATGCTGCGGTATTCGAATGGATGGGATGAAAGTCAAAAGGATGCCATGATGATTAAAGATAGATTTTATAACTTTGTGGTAATATTTTATTTATTTCAAGGAATGCAAACGTATTTATACGTTTGTTTTCTCTATTTAACTGAATAATTGGCAATATTTATTCAGTATTCAATTGAATTCGTTTCTCGCATATATATTTCGCGACGTTAACGTAATTTAATATGTAATATGGCAAATTCTAAATTCACGGTTTATTAAAAATATCAATATGAGAAAGGCAATATTAAAGAAACTGCTTTTCTTTTTATTTCGAATACATTAACATTAGTTTGACATGGATTATCTTAATTCTGTTTCATTTGAGTAAAGAATTCGAATAACTTTTTCATTTTTCTCCATTATTCGTAAATTGTCTGTGATAATATTGTTATTTCGTCTTTTTCAATAATTTCTATTTCATTCGAGAAAGTGCCTTATCACAGACAGGTTTGAACAGGCTCTGCGCATCGTCTTTTTTTTGGTATTGCGCAGCTTTGTTTAAACAGTTAGAGAAAGGGCGCCATGTTTTATTAGAACGAAGTCACGTAATACGCAAAGTATTTGAATCTGCAATATAATGATAATTTTTACAAATCAGTAGTATTATGAAATATTCGTGCAGTATATATTCAACAATAATAGAAAATACTTTACATGAAAAATATTTCTAATAAAATTATACTAGCTATGTATCTTTTTTCGTATTCTTGGTATAAAATTGATATTTTCGTACTCTTGATATGATATAGGATACTATCTGTGGTAAATGAATAGTAATTAATTCATGGTTTAAAAAGAAGCAGTATTTTCGTAAACAAGCTTTCTCGACAGAAAAAAGAAGGAAAAGAGTAGTATTTTTAGTAATGAAAGAAAAATAAGTAATTTATTTCCTCTATCCATTAATGCAGATTTTCTTTCAGAGAATTTTTACAGTCGCGTCTTAGATAGACATAGAGATAGACATTTTGTAACATTAGGAAACTCGTTGATTCGACACGATCGACTGTTCGCGACATAAACACACATCCCCACTCGTACGATATTTAAGGGACGAATGGAACATTACGGTGCCGAAAGTCGTCGCGTAAGGACCTGTCGATTTTCGTTGTTCGCAATACGTTAATTAATTGCGTAGTATCTCCGCTCTTATTGCACTGCCTTCGTACGTTGTTATTAGATTTGTGTTATTAACACAAGTCGTTCGCTTATCAATTTATTATACATTATTGTAACAAAATTAAATAGTATTTGAAATTCTTTTTCGTTCATTTTTCTCGATCCTGTGTTTGTTTATTAGAGTTATCGGTAGTTTGTATTATTAGCTATCCGAGTTAGTTCATTTCGATTATAGTGCTATATATTTGTTTTAAATTGGTGATTTTCTTTTGTGCAGGTTACTAAATTGTAGCGGGACGATAACTGGGAATTCAAAATAGCGTTGTTCGTGATCTTCTAATGAAGATTGGGTTAGGTTTGTTAGATTGATAGACTCGTACATACGCTTATATTATCTTTTCATCGGATCATTGGTAATACAAACACGTATTTATTTTATAATTGCACTGTATTTAATACGTACCATTGCACTATATAATTGATATGTGATATAATTAAAATAACAAACAAATTCATATTTGAGAATACTAAGATGAAATTGAAAAAGATTATAGAATTCACTTTGCTGGTTCGAATATATTAAGCTATTGCTTCGTTCCGAGTAAAAATTAAACGAATTATTTCATTATTGTTATCTGTATATATCTTGAATAGAATTCTGAACAGTTAGAACTTGTACATAGATCTTTCTATTTATTTCGTACTGACTTTCCTTAATAGACTTTGGTAATAAACTTTTTTTTAATAGATTTTTTAATTTGACTTAATCTAAAGTCGATTGACTTGATTTCATCGTATGTATATATATGTAATATCCTTCAAGAGATCGCAATCAGTCGTACTTTGTTGCATTTTCCGCGTGAATTTTCTTACGGTATCGCCATCTCACGACTTTTGTCAATAATCTCTATTGTTTCTAAAGAACACGCCATTACAAGTTTAGCTTTTGGCGCGTAATATTATCGTGCTCTTCAAGCAATTATTTTGCTAAGAAATTTTTCATTCGTTGCAGAGATTTTCGAGTATTCATAAAATGTAACTCAGAGTTCGGTCTAGTCCCTAAAATCAGTTATATTGCATTTAGAGTATCCGTTAATGTTCAATGTAGACATACATATTTTATAACATTCGCAAATAATATTACACGCTTTTCCAAATATCGTTTTAACATCTGTAACATGGTTTATAACAGCTGTAAACAGCAGTACAAGTTTCAAAACAAACGCTCTAATTTCTCTACGGTCCCCCCCACCCCCCTCCTCCTCCTCCTAACACAGTTTGACTTTCAGAGAAGATTTTTGTGATCGCGTGCAATGCGATTAGTAGAGTCAGTGCTTGTTTCGTAATTGTAATTTCAATATTTCTCAGAGCAAAATAGCTCTTGTTAATATTAATTGTAATAGTTATACGCGAAATTCGTCTATTTGTTTATCGTGCGGGTTGGTAATTTTTTGTTTCTCTTTTTGTATATTACGTTTTCTTTTTTTAAATATTCGTTTTCGGTATTCGAGTGAGTGCTCAAGAGGATAAAGCCTCTCCTGGAGCTTAGCAACGTAAGTACATTTGCACATTATTCATTAATTTAGTTTATGCTTTGTATATTGCTTGAATTATTGTAATATCTATTGGAACGAAGTCTCAGAGTTACAATATCGAATCATAAAATCTAAATTTCAAATCGCTCTATCAGAGTTTCAATTCTTATAGCAATTATTAGAATTTAGCAGTTTATTAGAATTTCAATTTTTATTATTATTATTATTACTAAAGTTGTAGATTTAATAGATTTGTTATCTCGAACTTTTAAAACAATCAACACTTTGGTCTTAAGAATAAATTATAATGTTACATATTTTGTTACAGCTTTTGTCACAATCTCCGTTTCCTCCTGTTCTCTGGATAGGATCTTATGGTGCTTCGAATGCAAAGAACGTAAGTATTGTACTTCAGTTGATTCCATTTCTTTCATTCTGTCTTTAATGATAATTAGCTAACGAAGAGATAAGATTTGCTGAAAATTTTGTATCTTCGATTATTATATTAACAAACTGTAAAATGTTGTTGTTGTTGTTGTCTTCAACAATAGATTATGTTGTATATATTGTTCCATGTTTTTTGTTACAGATATTTCACAGCTACCTGTACTTCTACCGTAAGGTCTGATGATTCTTCCGGGATGACCGCGTTCGCTATGGTTTCTTCTAAGCTACGTCACATTGTCCACATCGTTCTTCGTACGTACCGTGAGTCGCATGTTTTTTTTTCCCTCCGGTCACTGAATCGTGTCGTAGGATGAAAGGTCCGAATCGACACGAGCGATCGGTTGTATACGTAGAATTTTTGACGAGTATAGTGACCGCGGGTATTTATTATACCCGTGAGTAGTAACATTGTCTTGTCTATATTTTATTCGTTAGTCGAGGATAGGTTTTCTTGCACACCGTGTTTTTTTAAACCGTGTTTTTTTTTTTGATGATAATACATATAATATATTATATTATTAGATATAATTGGTGTATGTATGCGTACGATTGAAAATTACACAATATGTTCGTTATAATTATTTATATCAAATTATATTCAATATTATTATATATTTATAAAGACCAAGTCATCA
This sequence comes from Bombus dahlbomii, assembly GCA_037178635.1. Lineage (NCBI taxonomy): Eukaryota > Metazoa > Arthropoda > Insecta > Hymenoptera > Apidae > Bombus > Bombus dahlbomii. The sequence goes on along the minus strand of CM074111.1, from coordinate 12,708,403 downwards.
AGACCATCGATACCCTCGGACTTCGTCAATATGAAAATACAATTACGATCAAAGTTATTATAATGCTTTTATTATTTGAGTATAAAGATTACGATTAAAATTAAAATTCGGAATATGGAATATGAAAGTATATGTTAAAGTTAGACTTTAACTTATATACTTTCTTTGTTCTGACGGATGTTATCAAATTTCACGTGCAAGAAAACACTTCGCGACAGGCAGATTTCAGAATCAAAACAACGTTTTTGAACGTTCCTTTGTGTTTTCAAAGATATGTTTTGATAAAGAGGATCGCCTGAGGATATTTCGAGTAATAGAGTTCATTTAGACTCCATTGTTATTCATTGATATAAATATTACTTTCATTGAATCTTATTTTACATTTAATAAGTATGTATATTCTTCGTTAATTTCCTTAATTACAGTTTAGTAGTTTAATCGTTCATTAAAATGATAAAGTAAAATAAAGTATAAAATTATTGAAATTTGAAATGAAATTTGATTGCAAAGTCAAAGAATATTAGCCCGTTTGATATAAAATATAATAGATAGGCTAATCATATTTCTAGCATAGGATTTTCAGGTTTAATCCCTTCCATGTTTATTGTCAGAATCCCGCTCACGTGCCCAGGTGCTTGTTGGGTTGGAGGAAGGCAATATTTAGTTAATATATTTATAATATGAAATTTTTTAGAATTGTTTAATAATTAATTAGCGAATTAAATATTAATATGGATGCAGAAATAATAAAAATAATAATAAATAATAATAAATAATTAATATATAAAATAGGATGATCTGTTCTAGTGAAATTATTTCTTTAGATGATATTATACATCTACGTGATTATATACGGTTACGAGTATTTCATTAAAATTTGAAAGTTAAATATCTTTGGATAATTAAAGTTGAAATGTACAGAATATTTGTAGGCAATGGTCGCTAACCATCGTCGGTCGATTTCAGGAAAATGGTACGTACATTAGAGTGTGAAAGTTGTATGTCTCTAGTGTAGTAGGCCTTTGCGCCCTTATGTATATATATTTATATATATATATATAAAGTTTTTACAATTTACACTTGGCTATATAAAGTCATTTTACCATATGAAAGTAAAATGGTGTCGGAAAGGCTCCTTATCGTATGCCGATTGTACCAAGTTCTTCTTAGACGAGACTTCTCAGACGAGTATTATACTTGTATTCACAGATGGCTCTGTAATAAGTAGAAACAAGCATTTTCTCCACTGTATATATGCGTGCATACACACGTTTATAGGTAAAGTAAGACACGTAAACGTATCCGTTACACATAAATAATCTTTGTTCATTACGCTTCGTTATTTTCATTCGATTATAATCTTTTTTTTTTTTTTTTTTTTACACAATTCTTGCAAATACTTTCAAAGTCTCTTCTTAAACGTCGCATTGTATAAAAAGTATGTACAAAATGTATTATAATTATTAATGAATGGATCATTTCTTGTGTCGGATGGAGAGTTTTAGAAATTACACCGGAGTACAGTACGTTCCATCGAATTTTACATGGATAACAGTAAAATATATCGATCATTTTGCGGTGTAGTAATTTGTCTTGACGAAGGGTATTTTTACGATTGTTGCCTTGTACGTTTTCCCTCGAACTTGTACCAATATTCCACCACCGTGGTGAGCCAATTCCGATGGCACGTATCCCATAGCGATAGAACGTCCAAGGGTGGGACTAGGTCCACCGGAAGTGACTTTGCCGACGCTTTCACCTTCTGGAGTTAATATACACGCTCCTTCTCTCACTGGCGGACCATGCACTACCGTTAATCCTATTCGTTTTTTCTCGGTTCCTGATTTGATTTGCGAAAGTATCCTCCTTGCGCCAGGGAAGTTTCCTTCCGCTCGCCTTCTTTTAGCTGTGACAGAGAAGAAGAAATTAAAGCGTTTATGGTTAGTCACTATGGTTAGGCGTATCCTATTACCGTTTATTATTTAAAAGAGATAAACATCAAACAACGGAGGTAGAGATTCGTCTTATCTATTAAATGCTTTTGTAACTTTGTAACTCTGTAACTGTACTTTGGATATTTTATGTTTATGTTTGTACGTTAGGTGCACTTTGCCCCTTAGATATTTGCATAATCGTTTTTCCCATATCGAAATTGAAATTAATAATTAAATAAATAAATGCACAAATATCCGCAGTTTGTCTATTACTAACCTATTAGCCAGGTAAGTGCCGCTTCGACTGGCGTAGTTTCTTCGTCGATATCATGCCCGTAGAGGCAAAGGCCAGCTTCTAGCCTGAAAATGATTAAACGAAATACCGATGTTAAACCGATCGATGATAACCGATCGAAGCGAATGGGAAATTATTATTTGCGAATCGAGTACCTTAAACTGTCCCTGGCTCCCAAACCAGCCGGTTTCGTGTCGGGTGTGTCCAAGATCGCTTGCACCAAGGTTCGCGCAATTTTGGCTGGCATCGAAATTTCGAAACCATCCTCTCCTGTATATCCGCATCGAGTTACCCTGATTCGGCTTCCAAATACCGTAGTTTCTACGCTGTTCATAAATGTTAGATCTTTTAAGTTGATTTTTACAATCGATCGAAGAACCGACGAGGCCGTAGGACCTTGTAACGCGACCAGACTCTGTTCCAAAGGATCCAGGAATTGCAATTGTATTGATCTCCCTTGGCGTTTGAAGTTTTCCTAAAATTAAGAATCAGACTGATGGGCCATTTCGCAAGTAACGACGTCCTGTTTATATAATGTTGTCGAATCTGAGCTATGCATGACCGAGCAATTGTTCGTTGACGCTATGAAACCGAATGTTTCCGATTCGTTATCGTCGATGGTTTCTTGATGGATGGTTTCTATCGTTGGGCAGAACTTTTCTATTATCGACAATTATTACAATTATTACTGATCATATTCGTCGACGGTTATCGCGTTTGATTTTACTTTTGAAATTTCAAACGCGATAAAGACGTCTAATAGAGACGCGAATAAAGCGAATGAACGGTCGTTATCCGTGGAATGATTTTTGTAACATACATAGAATTCGATTGTATACCTGTTGTTGGAGGAGTAATTGAGAATCTTGATTTCTTCTCGCAGCATTAGACACCAGAAAGTATTTATCGTGGTCGTCCTTTGTAATTATCAAGTCATCGAGAATGCCTCCGTTCTCGTTGGTGAACACCGTAAGAACCGCGCTGCCTTTTCTCAAGTTCTTCAGATCGCTGGTCGTCAACGATTCCAAAAACTCGGTTGCATCCTTTCCAAAAACTAGCGTTTGCATCATATGACCGACATCGAAGAGCGAGGCAAAAGTCCTGGTATGTTGATGAGACGCGGCTATTGCCTCTTGATATTGTACCGGTAGTAACCAGCCAGAAAAGTTGATTATTTTACCTAAAAATAGAGGCACGTTGATACCGTTTTTTCTTATTAGCTTTTACATTTCATTTTCATAATATCAAATTTTCTCGTTATCATATGAATGCATCACCGAACGATCAACTAATCAATCAGCGTAGAAATGTTTTAATAAATACAATGGCGTAGAAATACTTCTTCTAGCATATCCGTGTACATGCAAGATAAAAGCCGTAGCTGAAATGTTTATCTCCGTCTGTGCCATTCATCGTCTGTCGCGGTCTTTGCAACGCTTATTTAGAAGGAGGACAAGAAATTAGACAGCTTTTTCGCTAATTTTGCAAACAGCCTAATACTATAATGCGTTATATTTAGTAGTAGTAATGCAAGAAATTTCCATTGATAATTACCTTTATTTTCCACATGAAGGTCGTACAAGCAGGTTTTCCTTGGCTCTGGCGTCGGCGCCGTGGCAGTCGACGTCGTTGTCGGCGTCGATGTCGGCGTCGATGTCGGCGTCGATGTCGGCATCGTTGACGAGAAACGACGGCCTTCGGTTCCGTTTGACCGCCTTTCGAAATCGATCAAACATCTTAAACGCGACTTTGATACCGTATGTCTCGAGCTGTTGTTAAAAATCGTGCAACACTCGCGGACACCGCCTAACGTCTCGAGACGTTTGTCGAAGATCTCGAAGCAAACCGATCTTCCACGAACGCTAAAACGAAGCATCGTGTTTTCTGCGTAGCAATTGGTCGTGCACTGATCGTCGAATGCAGGCTGGAAGCATCGGCGCGTCCCTCCGTCGTTGACCCCGCTGACACGAGGCATATTTCAGAGTCGAAGTTGGCATGAAAAATCCGTAAATACGAACAATTCACGTTCCTCGAACAGCCGCTTCTTATTTTTCAACGTTTATCGGCGCGCGCGATTCGATAAATAGCATATTTCGGTGATGAGATAAGCGAGATCGGAACATTTATCATTTTGCAAATATTCCCGATGTTGTTTGATCGCGATTTCCTAATATTTTCATCTGTTTACCGATAGACTGTGTCGCCTTGTGTCCGAAGATGGTACACGAATGTGTCATGCGTGTCGAAATGGAATAAAGATAAAGAAAGAGATAAATTAGTATTTTCTTGTACGATAGAAGCCGGGAATAGCCAGTGTAGATATCGCTATTTTCACGCTCAAGAGAGGTCAGCATGCTGTTAAAGTCGGAAAAGATAGGAGAAATAGAAACGCGCGTGTATCGTAGTACGTATTTCGTGTGGATTTAGAGGGGAGGTGGTAGGTAGTAGTCACGAGACTCGTGCGCATCGGATGCTTATTAAATTTTTATTGTACCACGTAATAATAATAATAATAATAATAATAATAATAATAATAATCGTAATAATTAATAATTAATAATAATGACAATAGTAATAATCGCAATAATCATCATTGCAATAATAAATCGTGATAATAATGTCAATAATAAATGTTAATAATAATAATAATAATAATAGTAATAGTAATAGTAATAGTAGTAGTAGTAGTAGTAGTAATAATAATAATAATAATAATAATAATAATAATAATAATAATAATAATAATAATAATAATCATTCGTCACAATAATAATAGCAATAGTTTCGTAATAATAATAATAATAATAATAATAATAATAATAATAATAATAATAATGACAATTCATCGTCGTCGGTAATAATCCAATGACAAATGTCAATAGTCATATAGTAGCGTGTCGAACGGAGAAACGACCTTAAAAAACGAAGACAGTATCAATTGTTTGTTCGTACATTTTGTTTTTTTTTTTTATCTTTTAGCTTCCGTCGTCTTATACTTCTCGCTCGCGCTTTTTTCATTTTTTTAGTCTCTTCTTACCTCTCGCTCTCGCTCTTCCACACGCGCATTCTCTCTCTCTCTCTCTCGACGTATTTTTTTTTTTTTTTGAGTTTTCTTTCTCTCACACACACGCACACTTTCTCCCTCTGTCTCGTGTTTACACAATTGATGCAAAATGTCCCTGCACAGTCCGACGAATGTGTGTGTGTGTACGTTTTTCCGATCGATCGATTTTTTTCTTCCTCCGAGTCGTAGTGTGTTTGCTCGACGCTTTCTCTGTGATATTACTTTTGCTTTTTCCGCCTTTATCCTCTTTGAAATCCGCTATTTTCCCTTGTAGCACGTGTTGACACATTCACTCACATTGGTTAATCGGTTTGCTAGTGGAGGGACTAGGGTGGTAATGTGAGGGGGTGTGCAATTGGTGGAAGATTATCAGTGAGGAGTGCGTTTGGGTTGGGGAGGGGGGTTGGAGGTGGAGGAGGTAGGGAAGGTAAGGTGTAAAGATGGGATTGGGTGTGGGACGGGTGACGTACGGGTGTTGGAAGAAGGATTTGGGAAAAGGAGGCGTGTTAAGGTGTCGCGAATTAATAAATCGGGAACGTTCACGAGGAAAATGGATTATGCTGCGGTGAAAACAGAAGGCGCTATAAAATTTAAGCCCCACCGGTCAACGGATGATCTACTTTGTTGTGTCTTTTTGTTTTTTTGCCAATTTTATATCCGATCTTTTGCATTGTTTGGCTCGATTCATTGTTCGAAAGGAATTGGACAGGATTGTCAGAAAAGTCGACAGATACGATTTTTATTTGACGAAAATTGGACGAAAATTGGACGAGAATTGGACGAAAATTGGACGAACCGCGTGAAAAATGATGTGAAAATTCGTCGACCGAGGGACATTTCCGCGGTGCCGAGAGCGTCGAAAGTCGATAACAGTCGCCTACGATCGCGAGGGGAAACCGAAGTTGTTCGATCGAAGGATGGAAGGAAGGATGGCTGCGATCGGGAAAGTATACTGCCTCGTTTCCGCGACTTCTCTCGTATCGCGCTCGTCCTACGCGTTTTATCGAGCTCTGTTATTTTTTTCTTTTTTTTTCTTTTTTTTCTTTTTTTCATTTTTTGCCTCTGTCGCCTCTCCTCCTCTGCTCATCCTGGAACGCGACAATGTGCCCCTTTGTGATCTCGAATGTTCGATGCGCTCGTTGGGTGTGTTTCCGTCTGACGGTCTAGAGGAGAAAAAGATGAAAATAAAAACCGGGGATGTCGAGAACGGGCATGGGGATTTCGTCGGAAGTGGAAGTTGTTTCGATCGGGCTACATTGTCACGAACGAGGAAGCACATCGCGTACGCGTTCGCGTTTGTTTCTTTTTTCATTTCTTTGTTGCACTGGTTGTACGTATGCGTGCGTACATACATACATATATGTATATCTCTATATATAGATATATAATGTTCTCTGTTGTATCACGGTCTATTTCTTCTCTGCTTTGGTCGTCGTACAAAAGAAATGAGGATTGAGTCGTTTTCTATCAAAAGTTTCCTGTTTCCTAGGCTTTGAAAACCCGAAGTAAAGAAAATGATTGCAGCGAACCCAAACTATTGCCTGCTATTGTTTCATCTATTATTCGTTGGTATCTCGAAAAGAGTGTGTATCTTTTATGAATTTTGTTTTACGCATGTGCTCTCTACCTTTCCTCTTTCTCGTTCCTTTCGTTTGGCCGAGACGTTCGCTCTTTTTTTTTTTTTTTTCTCTCTTTTGTTTTTCTTTCGTTTCGTTTTCCCTCGTTTTCGCTCGTTTTCCCTCGTTTTCGCTCGTTTTCGCTCGTTTTCGCTCGTTTTCGCTCCTTTTCGCTCCTTTTCGCTCCTTTTCGCTCCTTTTCGCTCGTCTTGGCTCGAGGGGAGGGGGACTTTTTTGCTTTGCCGACATTACAGTGTGCAATCACCGTGAAAAAAAATTTTTTCCTCTCAACTCTCGCATTCTCTCTCTTTCTCTCGCTTTCTCTCACTATTTGCGCTTCCTATATACTTCGAGTTCGATAATTTCGTCTAAAATTCCACTTTCGCCTTAACTATACACAATAATCGTAATATATAATAATAATAATAATAATAATAATAATAATAATAATAATAATAATCACGACTCGAATACATCATCGATCACCTCCGAATATAGATACAATAATTTTTTTCTTCTCCGTCTTCGTCTCATCCTCTTCAACTTGTTTCCGCCTTTCTCTCGCGTTACATCTCACGATAATGATCGTTTAGGTCGTCGTATATCTATACATATACATATACATATACATATACATATACATATATATATATATAATTTATAAAATGAAAATAGGTACAATTTTGGACGCTTTTCTTCGTCGAAAAAACGCTCCGAAAATTTCATTTTCGCTTAATAATGCCCATCGGTTGCGATTCTAGTCCACTTGGTAGTAAAATTTTGTTTAATCGTCACTCTACCATTCGTACACGTTCTCTCCTTTTCATTCTCTCGTTGTCGTTCGTTCGTCCTTTGAAAGCATTCGTACGCACGATCCTCTCATCAACGCAGCTTCGCACTCGTCTTTCCATGCTCTCTCGTTAATTTTTTTCTTCCACACTCACACCAGTATCCTTTCATACAGAAATTTCAGCGATAATCGCTCTCGCGATACATCAGCCTTTTTTCGCCTTCGATTTCGAAACACATGAAATTTTAGGCTGGCCAATCGCGTGCTTCCGGAATCGACGAGCTTCCAACGGCGCTCGCAACCAGAACAAAATTTCACCGTGAAATACGCGCTTAATTTTCTAATCTACCTCACGTTATAGTGTATATTTACAGTCGTTCGATTATGAGTCGTCAAGTTTGTTCTTAAGTGTCTGGAAACTCGATTTTCGAACGGCTTCAATTCTGACTCAGCTCTCGCATACAAGCTCGTCCGAACAAAAGTTTCACGACTTTGCACAATTTTCATCGCATTTCGATTATATCCACCATTATTTCCACTATTATTTCTTTCGGTTTTGCACACTTTTGCATCTTTTTATTTTGCGAATTTCGTGTTACGCGAACTGCAACGATCGGCTTCGCGATTCCAGAATCGTGAATCGTGAATCGTGAACCGTGAATCGTGAATCGCGTATCATGAACGTTGAACCCTGAACGCTGAACCCTGAACCATGAACCGTGAACCGTGAACCGTGAACCGTGAACCGTGAACCGTGAACCGCGAACGTGAATCGTGAATCGTGAATCTTGTATTGGGATAATAAAAACTGTTATGACGCGGTATCGACCTCGTCCCGTGGAACTTTGTCGAAACGAACTGGTATGCTTCTCTTTTTTTTTTTTTTTTTTTTTTTTTTAATAGGAAGCCCGAAAGACGCTTTATACATAACATTTGTTTGCTTTCTGCATTCGCATTTACACTATGACTCGCAAAACATTGATTTGCAGTGTTCAATGGTATCTACTTGCAAGTATCCGAAACACTATGCACATGGATTTGACGCTTGCTCATCTTTTTCAAGAGTTGCACATTTTCTTATTGCTAAATCGTCGTCGTCGTCGTCGAAAATAATATATTCCTTTCTTTTGTTTGTCTCGCAATGGCGTCAAGTTACATCGTTTTGATATGTCTAATTAAGAAACGGAAGTCCTGTTTCAGATAGCTTCTTTCTTTCTGTCGCCCCAAGTATCAAAATTAAATTTAAGCGTCTTTTTACGCGGTTTCGAGAGACAGTTGTCGAATTTCTTTTACCATCGGAGTTCTATTTTAATGAGAAACTACGATGAAACAGAATTCCGTCGAGTACAAACGATACTCGAAACAAATGTTTGATACGAGTTTGCAAGAAACGATCTTCGGTCGAAGAGTATGAATTTTCACGCGATCAAAAAGACAAAGTCGCGTATCGGTAAGAACGACGCGATAGTCGAATCGAACGGAAGATCATCTCTGGAAACGTTGCCTTTCGCCAATCGTCGTCCATCTGTCCTTTTATTAGTCGGACTCGATGGTCCAATCGCTTGGATAAATTGGCCACCAATTGTTCGATTCCCGATACCACAGTAGCTGATCTCATCGAACACTGCCCGCGAACGTCACAAAGGATGACGCTGATGGCGCGGATGGCGCGAGGGAAAAAAGTTGAATTTCCAGTTTTCTTCCGCGAAGAAAAAAAGTTCTTCCGCGTGTGCCCGGAAGTTGTTCCGTCGCACGGAAGCACTCGTTGACGAATAATAACGATCCGTAAAGAAGGAAAAAGAACAATTGTTCGATCCTAGACAGATTATATATTTGTTTTTGCTTCGTGTTACGCAAAAAGGCTCTCGCGATTTCAAAAATTCTCCCTTTGTTCATCTCATCGTTTCTCGCAATCATCGAAAACGTTGCTCTTTCTCCTAGATATTGCATCACATGTATCATCATACATATAGAACCATTTATGAGAAATCCTACACAATGCGGAACTTGCTCGTAACCGAAAGAGACTGTTGAATTATTATCGTGTTCAACGTATGCTTTTCATCTTTTTACGCTTCTCGCTATTCCCCTGTTTTCTTTTTTCTCTCGCTTGCTCGCTCGCTCGCTCGCTCCCTCTCTTTCTCACTATCTTCTATCATTTTTCGCTTTCCCTTTTCAGGATATATATGTTCTAGATTTATTATTTTTTTTCATTTCTTTTGTTTTTTTGCGCGTCGACCATTTCCGAAATTCGAAATTGTAAACGCTGCTCAACTACGTACGCGGCGCTTCGAGGATTCATGTATATATATATATATATATATATATACGGCTGTTTCGAACGTGTTGTATGCGTTTCCAACGACAACGGCGTCGAAGTAAACGCCGACGCGAGAAACATGGACGCGTATTCGACGCGTATTCGACGCTCGTTCGACGCTCATTCGACGCTTATTCGACGCTTATTCGACGCTTATTCGACGCTTATTCGACGCTTATTCGACGACGTCGTTCTGGATCGCACAGAAATTTTGTGTTTTTTAGCTCGTTATCGCACTCTGGATGTCAACCATTCTTCGCAATACTCTCAATCGCACGTTCTCCTTCTCGTCTCGTCTCGTCTAGTCGCGTTTTCGAGTCAGCGCTGTCCAAACCTCGACCCGATTCTTCCCGAGTTTTCGTATCTGAATCATCCGGCGCTGATCTTGATCGATCCATCGGTCGATCTTTTCCGGTCTGTATATTCGATCATTCGCAGTCGCATTAGGACAGCGCGTACAATTTTGCGAGAAGAGACGAGAAGCGATCGAAACGGTTACCTCGCTCGCCGATCGACGGTAGGCTCGCATCAAGAATCGATGGCGATAACTAATAATAGTGGTAATAATAATAATAATAATAATGATAATAATAATAATAATAGCAGCTGTAACTAATGTTAATCAATAGCGATAACTGATAAGGGCGGGAAGTAATTGGAAGTGCGATCTTTTGGTCAACGATGGACAAACCAGTACCCTAGGAATAATCATTCGTTTACTACCTCGCCTTTGATTTGACGAAATGTCAAAAAAACGCGGAAAAGATTGTCTATCGGTCGAATCTGCACTTCCAACGTTTCGTCGACGGAACAATAGGTAACGATAATATTTAATAAACGCACGTGTCCTAAATTTCGTGTGACAATCGTCAGCGTATTTCATAGATTTGTCAATCGCTATTATTCATCCCATTTTACATGGTTCGACAGCGAACCTCGACGTTAAGGAACCACATTCACGAGATAAATTGATCTAAGGAAAAAGAAAAAGTAAATAACGATGATCGAACTGCATGGAAAACAAGTGGACGTGTGACTTACAATGATGGTGCCGATGTGCATTGGGTGCGTGATATCGTGATGATGACGGTGTTGGTGACGATAAGTAATAATTAAATTAGACGTAATTACGGTAATAATAGATAACTAATAGTATCTACGAAAATCAAAAGCAATAGAAATGTTAAACTAATGTGTCTCCTAACGGTCACGGTAGTAGCATTAGTAATAGCAATAGCAATAGTAATAGTAATAGTAGTAGTAATAGTAATAGTAATAGTAATAGTAGTAGCGGTAGTAGTAGTAGTAGTAGTAGTAGTAGTAGTAGTGGTAGTAGTAGTAGTGGTAGTAATAGTAGTAGTAGTAGTAATAGTAATAGTAGTAGTAGTAGTAGTAGTAGTAGCGGTAGTGGTAATAGTGGTAGTAGAGGTGGTGGTGGTGGTGGTGGTGGTAGTTGTAATAATAATAATAATAATGATGATGATGATGATGATGATGATGATGATGATGATGATGATGATGGTGATGATGATGATAATGATGACGATAATAACAATAATAATAATAATAATAATAATAATAATAATAATAATAATAATAGTAATAGTAATAATAATAATAATAATAATAATAGTAATAGTAATAGCAGTAGTGGTAGTAGTAGTAGTGGTAGTAGTGGTAGTAGTAGCAGTAGCAGTAGTAGTAGTAGTAGTAGTAACAGCATTAACACCGGTTACAATAGTCAGAACAACGCTAGAAATAGAAGAATTAAAAAGAAGAAGAAAAAATAAAGAAACTTATTAAATTGGATACGAAATAGACGAAAGTAGTGTCTAAATAAACTTGACGTGTACGAACAATAAATTGTAACAAATTTTTGTTAATAAAGCCGGCGACTCGGCACGCCATTTCTACGCGAATAGTAACTAAAGAACCGTAGTTTTGTATACGCTTGACGCGAGTGTGCGTGTACGTTTCGTTCTGTTCTTACTTTAAGCTTTAAGGACGCGTATGGCTCGAGAATCATCGGAGCCGTGTCACTAAACCACTAATTACACGATAAAACGACGAATCAATATGTAGTAACTAATCGTAAACTCTCTAGTTTGTTGCTCCATTCTTCGTTTTAACCAATTCTGACTAGCAAACATAACTCGACGCGGTGTTTATATTCACCGATCTTTAACTTTCACATTCGTTTAATGATAATTTTTACGGAAGTTTGTCCTAAATCCCCCCTTTCCCCCGTATTTCATGTATTTTCTTTTCTTTCTTACTTTCTTTCTTTCTTTCTTTCTTTCTTTCTCTCTTTCTTTCTTTCTTTCTTTCTTTCTTTCTTTCTTTCTTCTTCTGCGCCTCAAAATAGGAACTCGAATAGAGATCAGATGCCACGATACGATCTGTCCCTCGGTTCGTACGTACACGACGATCGGTGAATAAAAACGTCGCGAAGTGCAGTTGAAAAGTACGCAGGAGAATGCTTACCGTTCGAATGAATAAAACGATCGAATGTCAGTGTTCTAGTTTGAGGATGAATTAAAAAGTTTTACGTAAACGAGAATGTTTTTTGCGCTATCTCCCGATTCAGGACACTGAGACTCGATTGAGTCGAAAGTCGAATCGACGCAAAACGTTGCTTTTTTCTTTATTTTGGTTTTCCAAAGAGAAGAATGAAAATCGAGATGCTACGCCTCGAAATGCCGTTTCGTTTTCTCCCGGTACTCTTCGAACTCGAACGAGGACAATATGTACGATATACATAAAAGAGACAAAAAGGAACGTATAACGCACGTGATAATGTATTTTTTGTCCAACTCCTCCTCGATCGACTAACGCGCGTGATTATTCTTTAAAGAAGAAGAAGAAGAAACAAAAAAAAAAAAAAAAAAAAAGAAAATAGAAGAAAAGGACAAAGCGAGGATTTCTTTTCACGCTGAAAAGTAATAGAAATAAAGCTTTTAACAAACGACGCGCGAGTTGTGTCAGTGGCATATAATTCTCAGTCGTGCGCGATGCTACGCGTTAAAATGAAAAATCGTTAAGATTAAAGGGAAGACGTGGAAATCAAGATGAATTTTTTTTTACTCAATTTTTCTTCGTATTAACGTAATTCGAACGGTTTTGCGAATTAATTACGAGTTAATTACGAGTAAAACAGCAAGAAAGACTGAGAATTTGATTGTTTAAAACGCGTTCCTTCTACACCCTACGTACAACTTTTACGTACCGGCTTCCTTCGTGTATAAATAATAAGTCTACAAATAACATATAATATTTAACGAGTATAACTCTTTCTCTCCCTCTCTCTCTCTCTCTTTCTTTTTATATATATATATATAAAATATAAATATATATATGCGCGTGTTCATGTATACGTACAATTATGTATTTGTATAAAAAAAAAAAAAAAAAACGTAATAAGGAAAACTAAAGAGAGAAAATGGAGAATCTCGAAACATGACTACTATTCTTTTGCTACCGATTCTTCGTCGATTCGCTTCTTTCATTTTTCATTTTATTGTTTTTTTCTTTTTTTTTTTCTTTTTTTCGTTTTTCTTTCAAGATCGTAATCGATCGACAGTGAGAGTGTAACATTATGGCTTGGATGATTCGAGCGAACTTGAACCGAGCTCGCGCTCTCTTTCTCGTTTCTCTCTAAAAAATACGCCTCCAATTGCCCTTTAGCAATTTTTTCATTATAATCAATTAATCATTATAAACTAGTAGCGGTAATAATAGCGATAATTATAATAATAATAGCGGTAATAGTAGCGATAATAATAATAATAATAATAATAATAATAATAATAATAATAATAATAATAATAATAATAGTAGTAGTGGATTAATCGCAGTATCAAAATGCTGGAACAGCGTGGCAGACCTTCGTGTCGCGTTTTGTCCCTTTTTACCAGCGAAATAGGAATTGTCGTTGTCCGTCTCAAAAGGAGAAAAAGAGAATCGACGCAACTTGTTGGATGGTTTCTAAAACGCGAACGAGGATCCGCCTAGTGTTCTGGCTGAAAAGCGTGGATGGGCAGGCATTTTGCAGAATAAAAAAAGAAAGTAAAATACGAATGAGCAATAACAATTTTTATCATCGAAGCTTTCGAAATATTCATTCGCACCGTACATCCATTTTCTAGGATTTTGAAAGTGTGTCGTTTTTGCTTATACAAGGATCGATCGGACTTTGGCCGACTTTTGATACAACGAAAAGAGGCTACTCGCTTTTGTCAACAACGCGGATATTTTTCCAGTATACGGTCCCACTGGCCCATTTCTTTTTCAGAATTCGTCCTCTCGGAATTTCATCGAAAAGATTTGTTTTTCCCTCCCCCCCCCCTCCAACTCGCGATAAATAAGTACCGATCTTTTTTGCCAAACGAGTCGACTCGTTTACGGCTTTGTACCCTTTTTTGACTAGAATTGAATTTCGAATTGATGATCAGGACGAAAGCAGGCTCTTTCTTAATCCCTTTCTCCGATCGTCTGAATTTGGACGGGCCGGTGGAACCGGAAGTGCGTCGATATAATTTGCCCAAAAGGGGACTTCGACCAAACTCAATCGATACCATTAAACCCGAGCACGCACATTTTCGTCGCATCGTGCTAGACCGCCGTTTTACCATCAATTGCTTCGCGGTTTCTCCGTAAGTTGTTCTCATCGGAGACGAATAGAAACGCGACGAAAACGGGCGCCGAAAATTAACAATAATCTGCGCTGTGTTACTTGATAACAAACTGTACGTAAAATGTCTGACATTTGAAACTTAACTCGTTTGCTTTTCATCGATAATCGACGCCAGCCGTATACCGCCGCATTTTTGACATTTTTCGAAATCTATTTACTCCGAACTTGAACCGATCGAACGATAATTTCTCCAAAGTATTTGCTTGTAAAGATTTCTTTTGTCATCTCGGATAATACGTTTTCATGTTTTAATCGCAACGAAACACAGCGAAACACAAGGAATCGCAACGAATCGCAACGAATCGCAACGAATCGCAACGAATCGCAACGAATATTGCGTTTCGTTACATCGAATTTTACGAGGAAATTTTTCTCGAAATGGAACGGGTTTTCGTTAATGAAGAAGAGAACGCGGTATACGGACTGAGGTCGCGTGAAACTCGTAACTGAGACGTGGCGAACAAATTTGAAACAATGCGTACACGTGAAACTGGGGGTTGGCACTGAGAGGATTACCCGTCTGGGTTGAGGATACGGTGAATGGGTTTGATCTGTAAGGATGGGTGGCGGGGTGTTTTGTATTGTGTTGAAAGCAACGTCATAAGTGAAGTAACTGAACGCTGCACTTGAAAGACTAATGAAAAACAGGGGAAACTTGAACGCGCGTAGCTTCGCGTTTCTTTGACCGACAAGCCGCTAAGATTCCGATGTCTTCTGTTTTTTCTCTGTTTCTCTGTTTCTCCGTTTCCAGGATATTTTCCGAGTGCCGTTTCAGAGATGTAAAGATTTTCCACAGAGTCTCGTTGATAATAATGTACGCGTCGCGACGCTCGTTCAAGCACCTTCCGATCCGCGTCCGAGTCCCACAGTCCTTCGATTCACTTCCGTAGTGAGTGCCTGCGCGATTTATCGAATAAATGCGACGACGCTGTGTGCGGTCGCTGCTGTCCTTAGAATATAGAGTCGAGTACGTTTAATTAATAATTATGCGTGTATGCGTTACGGTTAACTGTTAATTAACTTGACTTGACAAATGGTTACGGTACTGTAATTAATTAATTATTATCTGTTAGTTTAAATATGTGTGTGACTCCAGCGTACAATCGTCTCCCTTTCGCGCTCTCGCTTTCGCTCTCTCGGTTATCTTTCTCTTTCACCTATTCGGAGCATACAACGTACACGTTGCCTAAACTACGAACACTTAGTACACTTAGTAGCATATTTATTCTGTTAAATACTGATTGGATTTTGAGGAGAGGAATCGGCGGGGTTTGAGGAAACGAACGGCGGTCGGGGTCGAATGGGTAAAACGTCGTCGTAGGTCCCTCGTTTTGCCGATTGCAATATCTTTTTCAGGATAATTTCGAATGTAATTTCGAATGTAATTTCGAATGTAATTTCGAGTGTAATTTCGAATGTAATTTCCATGGTTACGATATCGACCGCACGTTCATTCGGATTCCAAAAATGTTTAACGTCGAAAAGTTTGCGGGAAACCACGCTTTTACGTCGGATGTTGAGGGATGTTCCGGGATGTTCCGGGGCCAGAGGAAATTGCGTACGAAATGAATCCGGTATTGCCGGTATTTCCGGTCGTTCCACTACGCGATTGGCGGTGGTGTACGACAAGATTGTAGACACTGAAAAGACCATGTGCTTCCTGTATACTTACTTAGTTAACTGTTTATTGCGGTACACTGTAATAACTGTTCTACCATAGTACTACTAGTTGTGAGTTATACTTGAAACGTCTGTTTAACTGTAACAGAAAACCCTGACGAAGGCACCCACTAAGCGGACTTTTACCTTTTTCCATATTATCCTCGAAATTTCCATGCGTACATTCTATCCTATCGTTTGCAATTACTGTTTATACTTGAAAGCGTCGAGTACGAGTTTTCGTAAAATTTTCTAGATTCAAAGAAGGAAGCTCTTTCTTTTTTTTTTTTTCTTTTTTTTTTTTTTTTTTTTTTTTTGGACTCGGTTTTTCTCCTCGGACGCGTATACGGCGGGTTGTAAATGGGGTTCAGGGTAAAGAAAACACATTCTCGTGAACAAAAATTTGGAGAATATTTTGAAAAGAGTATCGACTCGTCGTGAAAACCGAGAAGCGTCGAAAGCTTCCTCGGATCGCAACGACGAGCCAGCACGGTGGGTTCGTACGTTCGTCGTCGACGATTGTTTTACCGAATTCGCGGCACGTTACTACTCTGCTGGAGTTTCGGCATATTCAGCGTAAGAAAATGTTGTCTTGTCGTCTTTCCTTTCGAAATAGTCCCGTTTAGTTTAGTCCCGATACGTTGGTCAAAGTGCCTGAAGATGATCAAGACGATGGACAACAAGAAAATTTCGCTATACTAAATTCCATAATAAAGTTTCCATAATAAAGTTTCCACGTTGAAGAAATTTTCGACCAGAAGTTATTCGATACTCGTATGTACTTGTTTGTTTAAGCTCGTGTAAAAGAACGCAAGAGAGATTTTTTGTTTTTACTTGGAACTCCGGGGGATGATATCGCAGCCTCAATTTCTTATTCGCAAGATTAGAGTTCGTCCGTCAAAAACGCGTCGTGCTCCGACAAATATATTATATTATCTCGTGGACGAAGCGGGACGAACGACTCGAGAAGGGCGAACAGAGAACGGCGAACAGAGAACGGCGAACGGCGAACGACGAACGGCGAACGCAAACCCACCGTCTTATCAGCTATGCCTCTTCATTTATATAGTGGACATTGAAACAACTTATTCCGGTTTTTAATCACGGAGGCTCGGTCAGGGACATCGCGTGAAAACGCAAATGCCGCCGAGGCGCTCGCACTGCTAGACTGTCGGTTTTATCATATGCTGCGCACTTACGATACACACTGCCACGAATATACACATACGTCTTTGCCCCATCTTATCGCATGGATCGATTAGCGCGCGACCGTACGTGGTATATTCGTTGTGAGATTATTTCATTAAAAAATTAAAACCCGATCGAAAACAAATCAACGGTTTTTGCTTGTAAAGCCGCGAATTTGAACAACGGCTCTCCTAATGCCGTTGCTACTTGCTAGGATGGTTATTACACTGGTTTCTGTACGTGGGACAGGCGTTTCGTATCTCTTCTTTTCTACTTAGTATACCAATACGTGGTATACTCGAGGCGCGCCATCTTTTTCGTTTAACGTCTATCTCTTGGGACGTTTTCTTAACGCTTTGTTCGTTCGTTTGTTGGTTGGTTGGTTGGTTGGTTGGTTGGTTGGTTTTCGTCGTTTCTTCTTTACTACCAAACATCGTTCCGCCTCCCATTGTGGCCCGCCTCGATTAGCCAGCCTGCCCACTTGGTTCTTTGATTCTTTTTTTTTTTTTTTTTGTTTGTTTTCTTTGACATTCCTCAACGAAGGATATGTCACGTCACATCCGGGTTTATTAACGTCAATTCCGGGATGCATGGTGTGACGTCAGCGTACGAGACGCAAACGCCGTTTCATCATCGGTTCTGCATCCAAACGTATGCCAAAGGCCGCGAATTTTGCTTCGGTTTTCGTGCTCATTTTTCTTCCGTATTTTTTTTTTTGTTTTTTTTTTGTTTCTTTTTATTTCATATGTCTTTTGAATATCAATTGCTTCTTGTATATCAACCGTAAATCCTCGTTCACTTGCGCTCGAAACGATTCCTTTCCGCTTGAAAAGCGAGTATGCATCGCTGACGATCCTCGCGTGGATCTTCTCAAACGGATCGGTAGTAAACGTTCTAACATATTTTTGGTTTCCGCAATGCGTTTGAAATATTTAACGTTCGTGGAAAAAGTACCGTGAAAGGCCGAATCGTTCTGGTTTTTTTGAATGTCTGCTGCTTTTTTTCGACAATTTACAAAATCAATTGGCTTTACATATCCGTAGCGTGTGTAATCGAGTGTAGAAAGTGTAAAGGAGTGTAAAGTGTGTAACACGTGTAGAAGGTGTATGCATTGGTGCATGCGCCAGGCGCAAGGGTGTCGGCCGTACTATCGGCAACGGACGTGGACGATTGTACAACCTGTGTATGGAATGTGTGTGAGCGCGCGGGGTTGCACGCTCGAGAACCAGGGCTACTTTGATTTTACTCGTGTATTGGCCGAGATCGCGGATCCTCCGCGACGTTTCATTGCCGACGTGGCGTCACGGTGAAACGCGCGGGCCTCGGTTTTGTCTTCATCTTGTCGTGTGCTTGTCTGTGATTCTGTCAATTGTGCAATTGTAAACTGTTTGCTCCTTGGCGAGAATACCAATTTCACCGCGTGCCATCCATCGAAGAACTGGCGACGCGGATTTTGCGTTTTATTCGTGAGGTCGAGTCGTATTTGTGAGTGTGTATGCACTGGGAGTATACACCAGCGCATCCGGGCTATGGCATTTTTTTAGATTATTTAAACATTTAGCAAATTTACATGAAAGAGATTAAGATTATGGGTAAGGGCTGGTTTTGCAGACTACGTGCTTCCCCCTGCTCGTTGATTTTCATTTCACCAGTTTTCTCCTCGACGTTTTACCGCTTCTTCTGTCGCTTCTTAACACTTACGGTTCGTCTACTCGTCGTGCCATTTTCATCTCCTTTCTTCTCTGTTAATCACACTTTCGATCGTCCATCGTTCGCTCTGCCACAGCTTTGTGACGCTGTTCTTGTGACGCGGTGTGTCGCGAGCCGGCCACTTGGACGACTAATTGCTTTTCTTTTTCCTTTTCCTTTTCCTTTTCCTTTTCCTTTTTCTTTGCCTTTGCCTTCGCCTTTGCCGAGTCGGTCTCGTTTCTTCTATCTTCTTTCTTCGTTCTTCTTCGCTGCGTCCCTATGTGTATGTGTGGGTGTGTTGCGACGCGACACGTCCTATCGCGTAGTGGCGACAGCGATAATAGCGACATTGATAATAGCGACAGTGGTAATAGCGACAGTGGTAAGCTCGGTTGAAAATCCGGCAAAGGTAGACGCGTTGCGCCACCGGCCCGCTTACGAGTTACGGGCATATGTAAATCAATATATTTGTAAATTATTTTTTTGTGCTTTTTTTTGCCGGCACGCCTACGACGGCGAGCACGCCATTTTTTTTTATTTATTATTTCGTTATCTTTGCTTATCATTCTTCGATTACAGAACATACACTACTAGAGCTATTGTAACTTGCTGTGTGTTTTGTTTAATTTTTAATAATTATGGTACACGTTCGCGGGGCACGGGCCGGCGCCTCGGGAATAATTCCTCCTTCTCGCGCGGGGATGTGATGTGTGCGGGGGAGTTGAGTCGGCTGCCCCTTTTTCTTCTATCGATTCTGCATCGTTTACTCTTTTTTCTTTTTTTTTTTTTCTCTCTTTTTCTCTCCTATCCTCCTTCTACGTTTACCATTCTTTCTTTCGTTGTTTCGCGTTCAATGAAAAAGCAACCCTCGGCGCACGGCAGGATGCACCGGTGAAAAGCTTGTCGCCTCGGAATCCTTTCACGACTATCATCACGAAGGATCTCGACGTTGTGCTCTGCTGCTTGTGTTTATTTATTGTATTTATGTATTGTTGTTGTTGTTAACATTTTCTTACTTTTGATAATGGCGATAGTGATGGTGAAAAGTGGTGATGCTGTTGCTTTTTTTTTTTTTTCAATTCTCTTCGTATCATCTCCTCCGCTCCTACTTTCGTGCACCATTATTTTTTTGATGATTTTTCTTTTGTTTTTTTTTTCCTTTTTGCTGTTTGCTTGTTTTGTCGAGGGACCGTAAAATCGTCTTTTTATCTTTATTTTATACCTCTTCGTTTGTTTTGCAAAGATGATACGCTGCATAAGTTTTTCGATCAATTTCTTCCTCTTCCGTTTTCCTCTTTGTCTCTGTTTAAATGGTATTTTTAAAATCGCGTTTTAGCTTTGCTCGCGGTGCGTTTCGCTTCGTTGGATCGCCAAACGTGTCTGATCCTTGCCTAATTACGAATTTCCATCGTCTGGCCGCGAAATGTCCGACTTTTATCCGCTCGTTCTACTCGACCTTGTAACCGAATGCCGCGATATCTGTATTTCGATAGTGGCGCCGCACCTTTGC
Organism: Bombus dahlbomii; assembly: GCA_037178635.1. Taxonomy (NCBI): domain Eukaryota; kingdom Metazoa; phylum Arthropoda; class Insecta; order Hymenoptera; family Apidae; genus Bombus; species Bombus dahlbomii. The sequence continues at coordinate 12,687,645 of CM074111.1, read as the reverse complement.
CGAAACAAACGAATCGTTCGCGCCGGAAACGTTGAATACCTTTGGAAAAAAGTGTTGTTCGCGTTCTCCTATCGTGTATCGTTGAGAAAATTTGTCGGAAAAATTGTGATCGCCAAACGTTTGGTCCCTGTCTTAATTTGGAGGCTAGTCGGTGCCGGTGGTGCGAGTGTGTGAAGAATTGTGTTGAGGCTTACTTATCTATCCTATCGTAGCTGTACAATCCATCGCAATGCTGTGTGTATGTGAGCGTGTATGTGTAACTGTGTGGGTGTATCAGTGTCGAGAAAAAAAAATTTCCCGATCAGCGACGCCCATTTTGGAGAACGTTCTTGCTCAAACCCCCCCCCTTCTTCTGCATGTTGATTTTCGCCGACGGTATTGTTTGGCAAACGGGTTGTACAAGGGCGATCACCAACGACCAGGCGTACACCGATGACGAACAGAAGCATTGGTTCGATAAAAACGATTATCGTTGGTTGCGTGAACGAGGTGTATGCACTCGTCCAGCTTTAGGTATTTACATAGAAACTAACCCTATTTCGCATTATGTACTTGATTTAAGTTTACCAGTAAATTCTCAGTTTATGCTTGTGATATCAAGGTGTATTTACATACTACTTAATCCGAGGAAAAAACGCCCTGTAACGTAAAAATTGTTGTAATAAGAACGATCAATGATCGACCCACATGCACGCTACCAAGAACTCGAGGTGACCTTTCCCTCCTTTTTCGTCTTCCCTCCTTCTCCTTCTGTCTCTTTCTCTTTCTCTTTCTCTTTCTCTTTCTCTTACTCTTCATCTTTCGCTGTCTCTTTTTCTCTTTTGCACATTCCAAAGACACAGGTACGTAATCGTTTTTGATTCGCTCGTTCGTTCCATTTGCACTACCGTCTCGTATCAGATTCGAATCGTACAGGGGAAATAGTTGGCTTCGGATTGCGCTTGAAAGCTTTCGAGACGATCGTGTCTCTCGAATGGTGCAACCGATGGCGAATCCATCGAGTTCCGGTCGCGAGGCGAGTGCAATCGTTAAATGTAGCTTTGACGATGAATCTTTTTAGCAATCTTTTCTTCTCTCGACCCAGATGGTGAAAAAGCCTGGATATCCGGCGGCTTATCGGCGCGTGTCTTTTACGTTCAACGAAGATGACGACGTTAGGCTACTTTCATAATTGGCGAACAAAGGGGTTAAAAAGGGGGATCCCCTGAAGAGAAACGGAGTAGTTGGGATACAATTCGGAGTTCGGAGTCGAAGAATTTCCTTTTCGCGATCTTCCAAATTTTTCTTCCATATTTGCAATTTCTATCCTCTCTTTGCTTCTCCGTCTTCTTCTTTTTTCCTTTCTTTCTTTTCGATCCGTTAGGAAGGTTCACTTTCGAAATTAACAAGCGAGGACAGGAAAATTTCCATCACGTTCATTTTTGTCTTTACCTCGGGATACCCGGAATCAGGAAAATCGTTCAAAGGATAGAAGCGATCATGGAGTTAATGGGAATGAAAAGTAGAAAAGTGGAGGAACGGGGGAAATTCGTACGAACCGGTCACGGAACGAAAGTCTCGTCGAGAATCTCCGAAGGGTGGGATCAACAACAACAACAACAACGCGGTCGACGTACGATGTCACGGGGAAGAAAAAATTCGGCACGCTACCATTCGTTTCCGCACTCTTCAGTCCGCGATTGCCAGTCGAAGAAACGAAGAAATCGAACGTGTCGTAGGTGAATCGTCGTTTGAACGACATCCTTTTGCATGATATTTTTGTTTAGAATTTTTTTTTTTTTTTTTTTTTTGGACCACCTCTTTATCGTTTTTCGCACTAGTTTTTTCATTCCGTTTCTCTCTTTCTCTCTCTCTCTCTCTCTCTCTCTGTCTCTCTTTCTTTCTTTCTCTCTTTCCCTTTCTCGTCGAACAATTTCACGTTGAATTTCGAATAACAACCGTCCGCATCGGTTCTTATTTAAAACGAAGATTCGAGTTGGAAGAGAGGAACGCGTTTCTTTTTGGATGCGCGTGTGGTTTTTTACGGTCTAACGTTTCGTTTCATCTGGTCTGGTCTGGCCGAAAGAAGCCCCATCGAAAGTACGGACAGTCCGGGAGTTTCATAAAAGGTTGGGAAAAGGGGAATCGGGGTCGAAATTGATGGGGCATTACAAAGAGGTATTTAGGAGTTTAGGGGCTGGCCCGAGTCTCTAAAGTTCGCTCCACGGTCAAACCTACGGACTTTCTATATATTCTTCTTCTTCTCCTCCTCTCCCTCGTCATCCTCATCTTCGTATTTCTTTTTTTCAATGATCCACCTCTGTTCTGCTTCTCCTTCTTCTTCTTCTTTCTAAGTATTGCGAGAACGTAACGGTATATTGCAAGTAAAAGTTCGAAACGACGCAAGTATTTTTACGCGTTCAGATATATACCCGGAAATAAAAAAATATTTCGCTTATAACGATCACAGGACCTCAGATTACCTGAAGCACGCCACTCTAAAATCTCTCATTCGCTTCATTCTCGCACTCTCTCCTCCTTGATGCTCACGAAGCATTCTCTTTCGCGCAGCTTCTCTTTCATTCAACCGCGTGCCCTTGCACGTACGCGACAATCCCAAGGCCGTTCATTCACGAAATCTTGCACGTGCTCTCTTGCTCCCTTGCTCTTTCCTCATTCTCCCGTTCTTTCTCCCGTTCTTTCTCCCGTTCTTTCTCCCGTTCTTTCTCCCGTTCTTTCTCGCGTGTGCGCATTCTGGCATCTCTCTCGATTCTCGTCTGCGTGGCTCTTGGCTCGATCGTGTACCACTGCCTGGGCACGCGCTACCCATTCATTCGATTTTCTCTTTCGCCTAATTTATCCTAGTCTCATAGACCCTATATCTATTATTTATAATATTTATATATATATATATATAATATATATAATATTTAGCATTTAGTTTTTTTTATTTCTCTCTCTTCATCATCATCATTTTTTATCTTCATCTTTCTTATTTTCATCTTGTTCTTCGTCATTTTTCTGGCGTGCTCGTTTCACGAAAAATGCTCTCGTACACTCTCACGATTATTCTTTGAAAATGTGCACGTGTAGTACATCGAAAGGAGGGGGGCCCCGTTCCTCGGGCCCCCGTCCCATCCCATTCCATCGTGTGAATTCTTTTTTCGTTTTGTTTCCATCGTACACTCCAGACTCTCTGTATGTATATATATATATAATATATATAATATAACTGTTTGTAATAATTATATTTTGTTTGTTCGCTTACGAGCTAATAGTTTTCGTGCTGCCGACCAGCACAAGTTGCGCGCATTTTTATATTCTTACGTGTAGTAGATTTTTTATTTCGCGTGTATATTAGGTGTGTTGTTGGTGTTTAGTGTTTCTGTGTAACAAGTTTTCGTGTTCATTTCTCTCTGTGTACTCGTGTATCACTAACGTGGTCGACGGGCGACGACGAGTACCTCTCGCCGTGCCGCGCCGCGCCGCGCCGCACGATTTCGCGGATCAGACCGTCCGTTTTTGTAACATGTCGCGCGTTTGTCCGATAAACGGGAAGGGGATAACGTGTACGCGTATTTAACCAACGAACGTACGGGGATTAGCTGATCCACCTGACCGCGTTTACGCACATATCAGACGCGTTGTTTCTGGCTTAAACGTTACGGGAGCTAAGATTAAGGAGGGTATCTTAAACTGGTTTCTAGGTATGTATATATGTATATATATAGTTTAGTTTGTTGAGCCTAGACCGGCCGCTGGAACGAGGACGATTGCCTGTTGTCACCTATCCAGCTTGCACGAGTCTACGTTTGGCTCTTGTACTAAAAAAAACCATAGTACTGTACGCAACCTGAAGCGTCGTCGTCTCTTGACTCGAGGGACGACAGACAAGGCGCGCGTTGGTTAGCAGTTTCGTTCGATATATTATGGCACGTCTCAGGGGTGATGTGGAACAGCGGTTGTAACAATGCGTCCTGAGAATTCTGACAGAGCGACTCAACGAAACAAGCAATATCGCTCGAAAGAGAGAACCGGCGAACCGTCCTCGACGAGCGACGGCCCTCTCGTTCGGCGAGCGTCGTCGTTCTAGGAACTCTAGATCCAGGACTCGAGTAGGAACAACGTGGTCCACGCGAAGAATCGCGTGCCGCTAGAAGATCATTGCCACCGCTGTTCTCGTCACGCACCGTCTAACGGATTTCTATATACGTATGACCGTTATCCTGCCCTCCTTCTTCGTTCTCTCGAAGAGAAGAGTTTCACGATTGGCTCGACCACGACGATCTCTCTCAATCGTCGCGCGTTAACCGAGTGAAAATAGGATTTTTCTCGCGAATCTGACAAACGATCGTTCGTTTTCAGACTCTCAATTAGTTAATTTGCTGCAATAATTCGTTTCTACTGCTGAGACAGGAGTAATTTCGCGGATGACCTCGCTTGGACGCCTTCTATGTTAGAATCGACGTAGAAGACGATAAACGGTTTCCACTGTTCATCGTCGATGTACGTCGTTCTTTTTACACGTTGTCAGAGTTACCGATCATATCGTCGGCCTTCCTCTTGATACCACGATCTTCAGGATGCTGCTGCTGTTGCTGCTGTTGTTGTTGGTGTTGTTGTTGCTGCGGTTGGTGATGGTGATGATGCTGCTGCTGCTGCTGCTGCTGCTGCTGCTGTTGGTGGTGGTGGTGATGCTGCTGCTGCTGCTGCTGCTGCTGATGATGATGTTGTTGCTGAAGACCGATGCCAGACGAACCTTGTTGTTGTTGCTGCTCGTTGAGAGTTATCGAACGTTCAGCGCCTTGAAGAGGTTGCTGATTGAGTCTTTCAACTTGCTGCAGGCCCGTCTGATCCGACGTCCAAGGGGTCCACTCGTCTCAGTAGTAACTGAATTTTCATGGTTGCTGATTGTTCTGTTGATTGACGACGTGCTGGAGAGTGAAACTCAGGGCTCGAGGATCACCGTGAAGCCTCAGGGCCTGTTCTAATCGCTGTTCTTGCAATCGCAGCGCTTCCCCTGCGAAAAATGTTGTCGGTGTTACGTTGTCTTATCATCTTGGAGTTGCAAAGAGATTAATTAAGCGTTTATAGGTAATTTGAAGGTGTAAGAGCGCACGCAACAGACAGAATATAGCACCGGTTACCATACTCTATAGATAGATAGAACGAATCTCCGCGTACGTTGCATTTTTTCGATCGTCTTCGTAAAGATTGAAATTTGCGTAAACGTTTCGCGGTCTGTTGATGCATAAAGGTGTAACGTTGACTCACCGAGGTCAGGCGGTAAGGTATCTTGTTGAGACATTTGCTGGTTCGTGTGATGTCCAGGCATACCAGAGGTACTGCCTCCGTTATGTTGTCCCAAATGATGCCTCACGTCACCGCCAACCGCGGAACTGGCTGCCGCCGCTGCCGCTTGCGACACCTAATATCGTAGTACGAGGAACGTATATTCATTTAATTCGATCGACGACGACGACGACGACGACGACGACGACGACGACGACGACGACAAAAAAGAGGAGGAAGAAGAAGAGGAAGAGGAAGAAGAAGAAGAAGAAGAGGAAGAGGAAGAAGAAGAGGAAGAAGAAGAAGAAGAAGAAGAAAAAGATTGGACAAAATCGGGAGGAAGAAGGCGTACTTACGGCCAGCCTGAGCGCGGCTTCGGCTTGAGAACGCAGTAAGGCTTCCGCCTGATGCATTCTCAGAGTTTGTTCTGGTCCGGTTGCTTGAACTCCCTGTTGTTGCGGTCCCGTTGATCCTTGCGCACCACCGCTCATGTCACCGTTGTTTCCCATTCTCATCGCCGCCGCCAGGGACGCCATGTCCACCGGTGATAGATTCGGCGACACTGAATTTTGTAAACCTGTCGATCGTAAATGAAAGTCATCTCGGAGCGTATATATGATACACATCGCTCGCTACGCTGATCGATTCACGCGATTCGACGCGAGTGAATTTAATAATCTCGTTTACACGCTTTGCGTGCCATCTGGCTCTAAATCGGTCAATTGTCGGCGATCGATAGCCGTTTTAAGATGGAGAGTGCACGCTACGCGTCGTAGATAAGCAGGAGTAACGTAAAAACGGAAAAATATAATTATAAATCAAAGTTTATCGGTAATGGTTGTGTAGAACGAACGAAGCGTATGTTTCTGCTGAAGCGTCGTGACTCGTCGGGTCTCGATAAGAGCGGTATCGACGGCCTTGGCGTCGAGCCGACACAAGCGTTCTATCGCGACGCTTCTTTGGACCGATCCGATCGATTAATCGATCCGGAATGAGAGTAGATCGCGAAACGGCGATCCTTACCCGCTGACACAGCGGCGGCCATCACCGCCATACGTTGTTGTTGCGACTGCATCTCGTCGTGGTATTGTTGCGCGGAGCCCGGTTGGCTTCCCGCTCGTAGCATCTCGCTCAGCTTGTTGCCACTCGGCCCCGGCGACGCCATATTGTTGTTGTTGTTATTGTTGTTGTTGTTGAGCAGACCGGTACCTGCGCAAAAGTCTGCTCTCGTTAGTACGCTTGACGACGGATTTGCAGGATGATGGGTGTGAAGTCGCGCTACACAAAACTATGATCTAATCAAGTTGTTGTTACATTCGATACATATGTACGTATAAAGAGAGACGAGATTATAAAACGGATAGTGCTTGAGCGTTCGTACGACGAAATTACTCACACAAGAATTCGTAGATGATTTATTTTACCCAGATAAAGCGTAATAATGTTTACTACAATACACAACTCTCGCTGTGGTATTTCGAAGCTCGGCGATTGTTACTTAGAGCGTATTATAATGATACATATTTCGACAAACGTGTATGCGAGAAGGTTGTTGGTTCGGTGTTAGGATTGTCTACTCTGAGATATTCAACGACACTCTAACGATTATTCCAGACGACCATTTGCAAGAAGACGAGGAACAAGATCGGGGAGCGTACCAGGTTCACTACCGGCCGACGATAATCTTCCGTTTCCACTGCTGCTGTCCGAATGAGCCGACGGCGAAGGGCACATCGGCGGTTGTTGTAAATTTTGTGGTCCGCCTGTTTGGCTTCCCAAAACACCCAATCCCGCACCTGTACACGAGAATCGTACATGTGGTTACGATGTTTGCCGTTTTCAGATCGTTGTCGCATCGCATTTTCCTATCGTTTCTGCATCGTACTCGCATCGTACTTGCATCGTACTCGCATCGGTACTCGCATCGTACGTTTTCGCATCGTTTCCGCGCTAAACAAGAAATTACGATAACACCTCATACCTAGACTCGAAGACGCAAGGATTTCTCTCTCCCGCCTCTCGGCGGCGGCGCGACTTAAAACGTATTGCGCCGCAAACTGATGCTTGGGGTCCATCCTCATGTGCTCCATGTGACTCAACAAACCTTAACAGCAAAGTAAATCGGTCTCGATAGAGTCTCGGTTAGTTGGACAAGGCTTTAGGTACCGATTAAACGAACGTTCGATAATGCCATTGAAACGAAACTGATAATAAATACACGGCAAACACGAAATCGATAAAGAACGGAAAATGTAATAAGCATGATTGATACATGATTTGCAGAAGTAAAACGAAGGATTATACTTACCGCTCTCATGAGTGAAGACGGCTTGGCACACCGAGCACGGCCACATCCTGAGGCTTGTGCTAAGTTGACTGGTCTCAGGATGGCAGGCCAAGTGTTTCCTAAGACTACCCTCGTTGACGTAGTGTTTTCCGCACACTGGACACGGGTGGTTGGCGGTCCGTCGCTTCGCTAGGTAAACCCCGGCAACGGAGGTTGTGCAGTCAGCGGAGGGAACAATAGGGCGACACAATTTCAAGGTCAATGCTAAGCAGGATAAAGCTTCCCAAGGAACGAAAGCCACCTCCTCCATCATCATCATCATCATCATCATCATCATCATCATCATCATCATCATCATCATCATCATCATCATCATCACCAACATCATCATCATCATCATCATCATAATCACCATCGTCATTACCATCGTCATATCACCACCATCCTTATTATCATCCTTCTTCGTTCTTTTTTTCTTTCATTATCATCATCATCATCATTATCATCACCATCATCTTCATCATCATCATCATCATCATCATCATCATCATCATCATCATCCTCCTTCTCCTCCTCCACCACCTTATTTCTCACGCATTCGCGTGTACATACGCGCGTACGTACGTCGACATTCCAGTCGACCTCGAAGGCGAAGGGAGAATCCTTGCAGACACGGATAGCCGAGGATCAGGAGAGCACTGACCTCGGACGCACCGCGCGCTGCTTCTGCCGTTGCTGGCTCCCTTTCACGAGCGAGGTCGTCGGCCCAAAAACCAAGATACACACGCACGTACGCGCGCTTGCACGCTTATAGACGCACAAAGAAAAGTTCGACGAATCTCTCTCCCCCTCTCTCTCTCTCTCTCTCTCTCTCTCCCTTTTTCCCTCTTTCCCTCTTTCCCTCTTTCCCTCTTTCCCTCGCAGTCTTTTTCCCTTTTCCTCACTTTGCGGAGGAAATTTCGTTCTTTACTATTTAGTCCGTTTCCTTTTCTCCGTTTCTCCGTTTCTCCGTTTCTCCGTTTCTCCGTTTCTCCGTTTACATATTAATACATTATATACTTTTATATCACTGTCAGCTTTTCTCGGTTTCTCTTCGGTAGAGAGAGATCTATATATATATATATATATGTATATATAGACACACACACACACACACACGCACATATATGTATATACGTGTATATATGCATACACACATGTATATTCATATATATACATATATATATGTATATGTATGTATCGGTATTGGTATCGTCCGCACGGACCGTAGTAGAAAATGTTCAATATCTGTTACGTTTATTTTTTCTATAACGTTGCATTTCAGACGAAAGATGGGTTATTTACGTCGTGTACGTATCTTTGTTATCACTATGAGAAAAGACACCAGGTCGATACTGGCACTTTGGCTTTTTTTCCGTAGTATCTGTTACTTAGAAAATGATGGAGGAAACGAGACACGGCGCGTTGGAAAAAACGGCATGCGGTTTCGTAAAGAGATTCTCATTGACTTGGCGCACGTCGATCGTTCTTCTCTGTACGTCTATCTATACGTATGCCCACACACTTAACAAAACACGCACAAAAGTCGGAACGAGACACCCTTTTGAAGCACCGGTTTTATATTAGCGAATAGTAGTACGCAAAGTATTAGTTGGGTGAGTGCGCTAAGTGCTACACCCCCTTTTTCCGTTGAGCGAAACAGTACGAAGAAGTGACAGGACAATGTGTGCATATCGCCCGCGCCAAAGCAAGTTCTTAGGTGGGGAATGTGAAACGTACTTAAATACTAAGGACGAACCACCCCTCGTGTCTCGAGGAGCGGATCGTTCCACCTCTCTCGCTTTCTCTCTCTTTTAGGCTTACTCGCAATTAAGGGGCACCCTCGTTACGTCTATCTCCGTTCTTTCTTTCTCCTTGGCGGAATTCTCGCGAGAAACCCTCGTTAGCTGGTTTGTTAGAAAGGACGGACGGACGGACGGACGGACGGACGGACGGACGGACGGACGGACGGAATCCCCAGCAAAACTCGGAGACCACGGGGAAGAGCCGATCGTAGAGAACTCGAAAACCTCTCGCGATTAACCCTAATCTTAATCCAACGGAAGAGATCTATCACTTTGTTCGTGGCACAATTCTATGCGATTCACCAAGCATAGCACATATACGTACGTGCTTATGACGGCCGTTAACAGGCCGCTCCACTCGGAAATGTAGAGATGGTACCGCGGTTAAGTCGAGTTTTCCAAATTTCTGCAGTGACACACGGACGCCGATGCATCGAATCATCTTTTTCATCGATTTTCTCTAACGGAGCACGGATTTTGTTCGCGCGGAGTTAACCGATTGCACGAGTAACGGGCCTCTGGTGTACGCGCGTCCCCATCGTCTACGAGTCGTTCTCCACCGTGGTGTCTCCCAGAAACGGAAGCGCAAGAAAAACTAGATCATCGCGGCGCCGTAATAATCGTGCGTTAGTCGACAGACAGATATATTGGTAGCGTTAGTGCGTAAAACAGATAGAAGACGTGTGTTTATACCCATGTGCGATATCTATAATTATATGTGACAGAGGGACAGAGAGAAAAAAGCAAGGAGAAAGAAAGAGTGAAACGGACGAGGTCGAGGGTGCTCGACTATCGTAGATACTTACTGGCAACGCCGGAGGCATTCGGATCCTTGTGGGTGTGCTTCATGTGCTCCATGAGAGCTTCGCCACCGAGGAAGAGTTTGTGGCAGACGGGACAGCTGGTTGCGTTCGGGCCGCCGATCAGGGCGGCGTGTTGCTGGAACACAACACGCTGTTGCAACTCCTTTTTTGGGGGCCGGAAGAAGAGGAACCGGAAGCAGGCACACGCGGCGCACCGGTAGAGAGCCGACCCACAGAATACCACCACAGAGTCGCGAACCAGAAGCGCAGGACAGGCAGCGCACAGAACAGAACGATTGACCAGTGAGAGTTAGGATACCGATTTACCGCCGCCACCACCAACTACATTTTTGCAAAAGGGGATTCGCCTCGAGTGTCTGGCAGAGGGGACATTTCGGGCAGGGATTCGCACAATTGGTATATCGGTGTCGAAGCTGACGGATCGCCAGTTGTATCGTTATGTAGGATCGCTGGAAGGAGTCGGATGACGCGAGATGGACGATCGATTCTTTGATGCGTGATCGCGTTGCGACGGCAGAAGAGCTAAGTGTTTCTGCCGCGTGAATCACGGAGCGTGAGTGAACGAACGGATGGGCGACACGAGGATGGACACGAGGATGGACACGAGAATGGACACGAGAATGGACACGAGAATGGACACGAGAATGGACACGAGGAGGAGGAAGATGGGACGGAGAAAGCAAAGCCCAGACAGACGAATTTATAGAAGCGTGAGGTCCGGAGAACGATCGGAACGAATGAACGTGATCGAGCAAGGATTCTAAAAAATATGGTGGATATTTAAAAGAGAAGAAGAAACGAAAAAAAAAAAAAAAAAAAAAAAAAAAGGAAAAAAGAGAAAAAGAAAGAACCCACAGTTTCGATAGACGATGGATCTCCGATTGATCTCGCACGACCTCACAGTTGAACGGGTATGCAAAGCATAGATCAAATGACTAGCTACGATACTACGACACAATTGCGATGGCCTTTGTCGCAGTTATCGGTTTGATCGTCGATTGGTAATTGTTGCAACGCGTTTCTTTGCGTCCGATATAATCGAGGATTACGATCGACGACGGCTGACAAAGGCCATCCTTTAAACGGATAATATGAAGAGAGTAATGAACGAAATTCGACGTCCTCGTTGCAAGTATCTGTCTTCGTCATTGGCGACCTCGTGTTAGCTACAATTTCGCGGTCGTACGGTATTGATCATTCTTTCTCTACATTTTTTTTTTCTTTTCTTTTTTTTTCCTTGCCATCTCATCTTATTTCTCTCTCTTTTCTCTCTCGCACACGCGAAGGTCGGTTTACGCACACGAGGCGGTAGGGGCACGCGCTGAGGAAAAACATGGCGGTCAACCTTGCTCGAAAGAGTGCTTAAAACGGAGAGAAAAAGAATACGAAGAGGGAGGAAAGAAGAAGGAGAAGGTGGGAGGAAGGAAAGGCTAAAACGAGACCAGACGGCAATGACCCGAAAGTTTTGGGGTCTTTACTCGGCTCGTTCCTTTCTTCCTGCCAATCCTCTCCTCGCCGCCGTAGCCGCCGCCGCCCCCTCCCCTCCCCTCCCCTCCGCTCCTCCTACCCCTCTCCACTTTGATGCACACAACGCATCCTCCTTTTTTCATCTTCTCCTTCCTTCTCTTCTCCTTTTTCATCGCGGCGAGTCGTCCTTCTCCCTTTCTTTCGTTCTTTCGTTCTTTCGTTCTTTCGTCCTTTCGTTCTTTCCTTCCCCCTCTCCCTGTCTGTCTCCACGGAACCGAACCGAACCGACCCGAACCCGTGACTTTCTTTTTTTCCGGACCTAGGACAACCGCGACCGAGTTGAGACCGTCAACCCAACGGAGAAGAGCCCCCGAATCTCGGGCAGGGCCGCCAGTTTAAAATAACACCAGGCGTCGTTGACCTACGTTCAGCCTTTTTCTTACGACTACCTTTCCCCTTCCGAGTCTTTCGTCGTATCGCTAATTTTCCGCGAATATTTCTCGCCTACCAGTCCTTTCTTTCGTCAGCCACGTTTCCTAGCCTCTACTCTATCTACTTTGTTGATACTTCTTATCGCTGATACACGCTGGTGTACGCTGATGTACGCTGATGTACGCTGATGTACGCTGATGTACGCTGATGTACGCTGATGTACGCTGATGTACGCTGATGTACGCTGATATACGCTGATATACGCTGATTTTGTACTTTGCTAAAATCTTTTCTAAATTCGGCCGATCTACTTTTCGTTCGAGACGAACGATTTACACCTGGTTCGCGAAGGTTTGCCTGACCTGGGCTAATCGGCGGCCGGAACAGCCAGTCAGTGAAACAAAAAACGGGAGAAAAATATCGCGACGAGGAAGGTCGGTGGACGTGCTGCGGCGTCAATGAACCCAAAGTTTAAAGGATCCTTGCCCTCCTCTTACTGCCCGGTAAACCGCCTCTTCTTTCTACTCGTGGAGAAACACCCACGCTCGCTTGCAATCGTCGTGTTCTTCTTTGACGATAGGCGATATTCTTTCCAAGGCACGCCTCCCGGTTGTTTTTGACGAGCCAAAGCCCCGGCGTCCTTCTTTCTTCCCGGACCTAGGGCATCCACGAGCCGGTTGAACCGATACACCACGAGGAAGATGCTGTACGTCGACGTCGCCGACTCTGCCGCTGCGCCTCTGCCTCTGCCTCTGCCTCTGCCTCTGCCTCTGCCTCTGCCTCTGCATGCAAGTTATTCTCGGAGGGAGGCTGCGGTCCGTAGGTTCGACGCCCCGACCTGGCCCAACTGGAAAAAACCGGTTTCTTCGTTGCGCTCTTCCTTTTTTGCCTGCATCCTCGCTTTTTGCACCGCGAATACCTCGACTCTCCTTCTGCTACCCGCTCTCTTTCTCTTCGTTCCTTTTCCTTGCGCTTTCTGTCTTTGTCCTTCCTCTCTTTCTCCGCGTCGATCTTCTCTTTTCTCCTTTCTCTTTGCACGCTGATACAGGAGGAGAGTGGCGCAGCGTGGGCGAATCCCCAAGGGACTTTATGATTCGCCGTGACCAGATTCATCTCTGCTCGGGTGTACGCGGTTGCTGGCCGCGAGCTCAGCACACCTATTCCCAATTTCACGTTTCCTGGTCCCTCGAACAGGCTCGATGCGTTCGAATTGATTATCGCGGGATCGAATATCGAGTCGCGAATCAATAATCTCGACTGTATCGGGAGCTTCGTTTTGTTGGTTTACTTTCGTTTCCGATGGACAGGGCAGCCTCGTTACATCGTTTCTTTTCTTTTACTTCTTCTTCTTCTTCTGCTTCTTTTTCTTCTTCTTCTTCTTCTTCTTCTTCTTCTTCTTCTTCTTCTTCTTCTTTTTCTTTTGCAACGGCGATGCCGTTTAAGTCGCGTCTTTGTCGTCTCCGGTTCAAGCCTAGCTATTTAGATAGAGTTATTCGTCTGGTCAAACTCTTTGGTGTGTTTAAAGCCAAGCTCTGGCCAGGGAGTGGCGTAAAAAGGAAGTGGGTGTGAGCACACGCGTAGCGATGCGTGACGCTAGGCTCGATGGAGCCATTTTGTGTTCACAGAAAAGGGACCATCTTTGGATCGGCTGGAAGAAAATCAGCACGAGAATGATGGTCCGTCGCGTTCTATCGTATTCGCTCGATAGTCGGGACGTCGAGCCTTTTATTTCGCGCTTTGTCCTTTGTTCGTTGGCCCTTTTTCTCTCTTGCCTCTACCGGTCTATCGTCTCGGTATTTCGCATCTCGATAAAAGTTTCGCAAAAATCGAAGCGAAACAAGCGACGCGGCGCGGGTCCCTCTGTCTCCTCGGACTAAAGTGATAAAATCCGAAGGTCATTCACGAGCCGCGCAATTCTTTTCGCGTCATTTCTCTTTTTTTTCCCAGCCGTCTCCTTTCCTTGGCTTTTTCAGCCGCAACGAGGCCGCGAGCCTCGCCGACAGACAACCTTCGTACGATACTCGGTTACACCGACGAACGAAGTCTGTAAAAGATATTCGTTGACCGGTCGTCGTCTTGCTCTTTCAGTGTCGGTTCCTTCGGTCTGATACTTGGAAACGGTTCGTTTCGCAATCGTCAGAAGTTATCGTATATTCTCTCCTCTCTCTATAATTTTTCTTCCTCTCTTCTCTTTCTTCCTTTCTTCTCTTCTTCTCTTCTTCTCTTCTTCTCTTGTTCTCATGTTCTCTTCTTCCGTTTTTCAGATTCTTCCATCGAAAATACGAGAATCACGAGGTCGAAAGAAAGTCCTCGAACGATGATGATATTCAATGATGACGCTCGCACGACTATTGCAAACGTATCTGACATTATTGCCTGATCCGATACCGTCACGTTTCGTTGGCACGGGAAGATCGACACGATTGAAAGAGTAGGACGCGATATGAAATAATGCGCGGTGGGACACGCGTGATTTCTTTCATTAAGAACTGTTTGATTTCATACCCTTTCTTCCTCTCTCATTCTCTCTCTCTCTCATTCTCTCTCTCTCTCTCTCTCTCTCTCTCTCTCTCTCTCTCTCTCTGTTTCTCTCTCCAATGGTCTATTTCCTCTTTTGTGCCACCTATCGCGTATTGCTGCAAGCCTGACGCGTTTTTTGGCGTATCACGCGCTGGTAATCCACGGGTTATGAGTGTTCGATGATCACCCCCCGAAGAGCGAGAGGAGGAAAGGCGAGCGGGGTTCGAGAGAGAGAGAGAGAGAGAGAGAGAGAGAGAGAGAGAGAGAGAGAGAGAGGGGGGGGGGGAGAGGAAAAAAAGAGAAAAAGAAAAGAGAAGAAAGAGAAAAACGCAACTACCGGCGAAGGGTCGAGGATGCTGGTTCCCCCCGCTCCCCCCGTGTTTTACCAATAGCAGTTTCGACGCGACCCTCTAACGTTTTCGTTACTAGGAGAGCGAGAAAAAAAACTCAGGGGTGTTGCACAATGGGCAGAGAAATCCCACCCCAGCCGAATCGGAGCGGAGAATGATTTCATTAGGTTTCGGTCGGCGATGGAGTGTCGTGTGTACGGTACCGAAACAGAGAGGAGAAAAAGGGGGCCCGCTGAGGCGGAGACTGTGCAAAAAATTAATATCGAGGGGGATCCGAGGCCGGGAGAAGGAAAAGAAAAAATGGTCGAAATAGACGAGAGGAGATCTCGTTGATTCGAGCTAGATGCGGTGGTCGGAGCTCGCGTTCTCTCGGTGGCGCGAGAAAACGACGCCGCGAGAAAACGATACCGCGAAAAACAAATACGTCGAAACTGCTCGGAAAAAGAAGTTTCGGATCGAATGGCCCGGTTTACGGTAGCGGAGACGCGCTCTGCCACGAAAGGCCGCGTCCCACTTTTCTATTTTAACGCCGTAAAAGAAGCGAAGAACGACGAGATCCTTCTGGAGACTCGCCAGGGAAGGGAACGATGTCGCACCGGCCAGGGAAGTTAACGTTCGGTGGCGCGTGGCTAACACGCGGGGGTGTCGATCGGTGTTACACGCAGCGATGGGCGAATCGTTTGATCGGAAAACGCGTGTATAGGAGCGTGTGTATAAGAAGTAGAGATTGCGTGCGTCCTGTTTCCCAGGCGATCGGCAGGCTTGGATCGAAGGACGACTCTTGGACCGTACTTGGCGAGGCATCGAAGCACACAACAGGGCGCGACGAACAACGCGAGCGTGAACGTTTCCGTCGATGTCGATGATAAGATGGAGAAACATCGGAATCGTTAGATCGTGCGTATCGAGGCTCCTAATGTAGCCAGTTATCACGGAGGATGCGGAGGACGTGATCGATCAACGAACGCCAGATACTAGACACGTGGAGAACGTATATCGAATTTCCTCGAAGTTTCATCGAGTTTAGGGGTGAAAATCGATCGAAAGAGAGCGAGCCGCGGTTTCCTCGTTACTGTCGATGGACAAATGAAACGTGAAATTTTGCAAGCATATCGAAATTACACCCGAAAGGAATTCCCATGGGCTCTCCCGTATTTTGACCCGATCGTTTTACCTTTAATCGTTGCCATGGGTACTTGGAACACTGCGACAAAGAGAGACCAGCATGAAATGAAGATCAATTTACATTAATTCGAGACAATTAAATATCGTTTAGATTCAGTTGAATTTTTCAGAATGCCCACATTCCAACGTCCCTTGCTTGATACAAAGAATATAAACAAGCGTTTCGTTCGCAATTCGACGGTGCTTTTACGCGCATTGCAATGTTCTGCCGTTTGTTCCGACGGCGAAATTTCGATCGTCGAGTCGCGGTCAGTTTCTTGATCGAAAGAAGATAAAGAAGAGAAGATAAAGAAAAAAGGAAAAATATAAGAAAAGAAAGAGCCAGAGAGGGAGAGAGAGAGAGAGAGAGAGAGAGAGAGAGAGAGAAAGAGAAAAAACAAAAATATATATATATATATGTAAAAGGTATAGTAGGGAAAGCAAAGTTAAAGAAGCAGCGTAACGGACGCGGCGCGGCACGGTTTTTGAAACACGGAATGAATCCCCGTGGCGAGAGGAAAAATAAATCTAATGGCTAACGAGTTTTTACCGAGCTGCGCGCTTGGGCAATTAAGAAGAGGGTAGAGGGGCTCGATGGGAAGAGCCCGGAGGTGAGTCGGAAAGAAGGTCGAAGGTACGAGAAAGTACGCCAGCAGAAAGGGTTGTATCGTGTTGCACGACATTCAACCCCTTGTACCGCTAAACTACGGATAAATACGAAGGCTGTGTGCCACGCAAAAGTGGGTAAGACGTGACGAAGAAGCAGGCGAAGAAACCACAGACACGGGCGAGTTCGCAGTGCTTTGACATTTTGGTCGCGTGGAAAACGGCAGAGGTGCAAAACGACCGAGAAGGGAAAACGAGGCAGCAGGCGGATGATCTGTTCGAAATTGATTTCCCCGATCGGACCAGTCTGCGTCCCTGCGTCGGATGGTTGTCGTCTAACGGCGAGTCCGCGAACGCGTAAAGCTCGCGTGAATTTGAAGAAACATCGGCCCGTTCTTCGGCTGGCTCGAAACAAAGAAAGGGATAGCACAGTTCGTAAGACGCACGAAGGAAGCGTAGAAGGGAGGAAATCTAAGTTTCTACGGCTGGCTACCGATCGTTCCGTATAATACATTTACGCTCCGGCCTATTATAATATCGTACTCGGAGTGTATTGTCTTTCTCGGCCGGGATAATGTTTCGTCGACACGCCAGGCCTCGACCCAGAGTGTAACTCTTTCGTTTCCCCTTTCTCTGGCTCTCTCCTACTTTCGCTTCTTCTTTCTCCTTTTTTCTTCTTGCCGTTTTAGACAACGATCCATTAGCTATCAGGGTAGTTGACGAAGGGATGGGACTAGATAGCCTGGAATAGCGAAAACAATTTCAAGAAATCTGCCCTGGCGAAAATTCGATTAGCCGCGCAAGATGGGCTCGAGCTATCTCTCCATTTGTTTCGTTTCGTTTCGTTTCGTTTCGTTTCGTTTCGTTCCGTTTTATTTTCACCAGGCGGACGAACTCTGTTTCTGTCGCGCTGGCGGCTTTTAATTACTTCTCTGCACTCTCTCGCAAGATTTCCACTCCGTGTTCCTGCTCGTGTTTCGTGTTCGTGCTTCTTCCTCCTCCTCCTCCTCCTCCTCCTCCTCCTCATCCCCCCTGCTCCTCTTTCTTCTTCTTATTTTTCTCCTGCTTCTGCTCTCGTGCTCCTTCTAGTCCGGTCGACTAGTCCGGTCGTCTTCTTCCTCTTCTCGGTTTCTTTTGACTCCGGGACTCGCGCGCTACAAAGACGCGCGCTGAACGCGGGCTACTTTTAACTCGAGCCGTTTTCATCCCCTCGCACCGGCTCGCGAAACGCTGTATCTCTCGTTATTTTATTAAACGCGTTTGTCGGTGATCGTCGGCGACGAACACGAGTTGCGCGTGTACCACCGCCCTCGTAGGTGCAAAGTCGGATCCGTGGGACGGTTCTCGTGGAGATTTATCGGGTCACGGAACGGGGGAAAGAAGCCGAACGCTTTAGCCAAGGATTAGCTTTCAATTAAAAGGATCTTGACGAGCGAAGCGTGTTAAAAGAAGGATATTTATTGCCCAGGAAGCGGCGCGTAGCTGGGATTACGATCGCGCGGTTCTTTGGAAGCACCTGATTCCTCGCCGTTTTACGAAACAGGCGTTAAAAAGGTTCCGGATAGAAAAAAGCGTCTTGGTTCTTTCCTCCTTTCCTTCCTTGCTTGTTCTCTTGCTTGCTTGCTTGCTTGCTTGCTTCCTTCCTTCCTTCCTTCCTTTCTTCCTTCCTTTCTTTCTTCCCTCCTTTATTTCCTCCTTCCTTTCTTCCTTCTTTCAAAGATACCGACGCGTTGCTGTCGCGCGCGTCGATGGACAAGCGTGGGCCGGATCAATCAGACTCGACGACCCTGTCGGTACTCGCTAGAATGTCGTTTGCACGTCGATCGTAGAGTATCAATGGAGCGAATAATCCGTCGAAGTTTACCGCTTCTTCTTTTAGATCTTACGAGTTTACAAGGAGATTGTCGGTTTACGACTGGTTACGCAACAGGCTTGGTCTAATTGGACAGGGTAAAAAGAACCCGATTGGTTCTTCACTGTGGCGAAAGAAGCGCGAGAAGCGCGAGAAGACAAGCAAAGAGAAACAAGAGAAAAGACCGAGTCACGGACGGCTCGACAGATGCCTTCCCACGTTTTTTCGTCAAGACATGTGCCTGGCGCGGCGAAAGGGTTGAGAAATTCAGTTGGCCGAGCGAACCGGGCAAAAAACCGCCCCACGGTACAAGATTCCACTGGTAATCGCTACGTGCCGCGATTCACCGCCAGGGGTGAATTCGATTAAGCGTCGGGGACGACGCGATCTTCCTTCCAGATGATTCGATTTTTCTCTCTCTCTTTCTCTCTCCCCCCCCCCCCTCCCGCCCTCACTCACTCACTCTCTCTCTCTCTCTCTCTCTCTCTCTCTCTCTCTCTCTCTCTCTCTCTCTACCCGTCCGATCTGTAATGCACGTTGCTTTCCCCGGTACTCGCGGTTTTGTTCTCCAAACGGGACTGACGCGTCAACGAGCACCGATCGTTGGTCGTCCCGTTGCTCCTTAAACGACGATTTCACGACGAGTCACGATGGTTCGTTGAGTTTCGTTGACGAAACGAACGTCTCGGTGCTTGCTTCTTGTTGGATGATTTTTTTTTTTTTTTTTTCTCGTCGAGTCGTGGCGTCGTGCTACGGCCGTCGTTGGATGAAGATCGCAGTGACGATATTGCAGGGACGGTTAGCGATCGATAACGGGCGACAGAACGAATACGTGTGTCGAACGAACGTTGGCCTGTATCGCCCTGCGAACTGCCGTTCAAAGTTCGAGGCGGCTCGTCGGTGAAGAAGAAAGAAAAAAAAAAAAAAAAAAAGAGAAAAAAAAGGAAAAAAAAAGAAAAAAAAACGAAAAGAACAGAAAACCCACAACCAAAGCAGTCCCAAGCGTTACGAAGAAACCCAGCGGAATGATCTAAGCTACTGTTAGGATCTTTGTCTATCGTTACGACAGCAGCAGCAGCAGCAGCAGTAGCAGCAGCAGCAGCACGCGCGGGAACTGTCGCGTCGTAGAGTTACGTGGCACTTGCGAACCGGGAGCGAAACTTTTTGCACGGTTTAACGCGAGAGTGGGTGTCCCTTGTCTCACGATCCTGCGGAGATAAAACGAAACATGGATCTCTCGTCGCGGTGGCTCGAAACTGCTACGTTACGCGCGTTTTAAAGCGCGATTGACACGCGTTTTACGGTGCATCGAATCCCTGGCCCCGCGTACACGAAAAACTGATTAAACGGTACGCTGGTTTTCGCGGAGCAGATCGTTTCGTCTAGTGACGTTTAACAAAGTTGCGTACGTGTATATATATATATATATATATATATATATATATATATATATGATGGTAACGAAGAAAAGAGTAGGATGGAGCCTATAGTAGATAAGACTGAATCTGCTGAGAGAAATGGTTCGGACAGAAGCGTGACCCGCCACCATGTGTGCATACAGAGAAACGTGTTCCGTAACACGGTTAAGGAAAAAACTATGCGTAATAGCGTTTGTCGGCCGACAGAAGAGCGTCCAGCGGAGATTGGCGAGTTACGTTATGATAATGCATATAGGTAATGTACGAGTTACATATCGCACGTGTACAACCGTCTGATTGACTTTCTAGACTCGGTTCTCCGGATCTTTCCGACCATGGTTCGATTATTATCGTGTGCGAGCACCGCGTTAAGTAGCCAAAATGCCTGTTGTTGTTGGACGTCGGATTTGGTACATACATGACTGACCTTCGACGTGTGGGTACGAAGGCTGGATTCTGTGGCGAAGCCTTTGCCGCAGATGTTGCAATGGAACGGCCGGTTCTTCGCCCGTTCCACCTGAGCGTCGTGATTTCGAAGGTGTTGCTGCAAATTCGATAATTGAATGAATGCCCGCCCGCAATCCGGTAGATGGCACTTGTACGGACGTTCACCTGCAACAAGAAAAGTTTATTTCGTACCGTGAATCGGCGCACGGACAACATCTATCGATAACGATAACGATAACGATAACGATAACGATAACGATAACGATAATCGGACGTGCGCGTTGGTGGCGAAGTTGCGACGTATGATGGCGCACGGTACGACGCGAGGTTTCAATTTCGTCGAATAGGTTGAGAAAAGAAGAGAAGGGAGAAAGGAAGAAGGAAAGATAAAGAACGAAGAAAAGAAAATTGGACGCGATCGCATTCGTCGCATTCGATTCGCGCGAAATCGATCGGTAATTGATAATGGCATCGCGCTGTCCGTGAAAGCGTGTAATGGTTCTCGTATGGGCGATTAATCGTGAAACGCGTATGAGATACGAGAACACGGTACGAGACAACGTGGGTCGTTGGTCGAATTACTTTTTTCCGGGGACGTGCAACAGGTATCAGCGGCCAGATTTAGGGATGAGCGTAAAAAATGCCACTCGTTTTAAAACGACCATTAGGGTCGCTGTTTTAACAGCCCGTAACCAGCACCCTGATTTAAAACAATGAACGCGTATCCGTTTGTCGACTTTCTTTTTTTTTTTTTTTTTCTTTTTTTTCTTTCTCCTCCACTCTGTTTGCGCGTAGTATGGTCGCGCGACGAACGCGTGATTCGCCCCGAATCCTGGTCCGTTTGGAATCCCGGTTCGCCGATCGAATCGCGCTGGTTTCGAGAATTTTTAATCGACGTTGTACGCAGATTCGTATTAACGAGCAGAGAGATCACGGCAATTTGTAGGTGTAATTTTCGCTATCCGATCTGACTACGCATCAAGCATTTACGCAGATTCTTTCCTAATTATTTTAAAAGCCGATTAATATTAAACTGGCGATGTTAGCGGGAAAATATCAGTCGAAGCTCTCTCAAGCTATTCCATCGATTGGCGTCGAAGGAACGGGGTGGTGCTTTCGATCGCTGCAATTTTTATTACGCTTCCTCGTTCGTTGCTGGCCCGTTGTTCGCCCGTTGCTCTATTCTAATTCCCACAAGCGATTGGCTCAATTTAACTTTTATTAATATCGACATTCTTCCCCGATCCTTTTTACCCCAGGCACTCGTCCTTTTTCTTCCTTCTTGTTTCCTCTCCCACTCTCGCTACACTTGTTACTTCCTCGTTAGACCAGATTCATCTTTTATTCAGTTCGATCGAAGTTTTAATAAAAATAACTCGATAACATCGTCCACGTTTCTTTTTTAATATCTCTGGCTGCTGTCTCGCTGGCGTTACCCTTGCAACTTTAGATAGATCAAATTCTTCAGAACGGAATACGCCGTGATACACGTACTCGATACATAGAAACATAGAGGCGATATCGGAATCGGCAGGGCAGGGCAGAGAGAGAGAGAGAGAGAGAGAGAGAGAGGGAGCAATTCTTAAAGAGAGGGTCGCGGTGGTAGGTCCTTTAATAAGAGAAAGATTCGATTCTCTTCGAATAACAGGAATATAAATTTGATATCTGGAATATCATCACGGGACTGTGAATAATTATGCAAATTCGAATCTACTTTACGAGCACTGTTAGAAAATTTGTTTCACCTATCGAATATCGAAGAGAGAATTACACTCTGGGCATCTTATCGTAGAGATCGTACGAAGGAACGAAATAAAGCACGACGAGCCCGATCATCGTACATAATGCAATTACCAACACCTATGCCCTTTGAAAGTTGCCGTTGGAACTGCATATTTTAGAGGCATATTTGTTCTATAGCTAATAGCAGAAACGGTTACGGACAGAGAGATAATTATTTTCTCAGTTGTCCATTCCGTAATTCTTTGTCGTCGTTTTATTGTATCGTGAAACGGCGAGGATAGCGCGAGAAACAAAACACGATCTCTCGATGAACTTGTCATCCGTCGCGCAACGTTTCTACGGTAGTCGTAATATTTTCCTTATGCCGTACATGGCAAATTAATGCGACAAAACGATAGGGGAAGCAGCGTAAAATTTATTTATTACGCGCCGTTGCACGATGAATACATCGATGTGAGGTTCTGCTTCTATCGGCGAATGGAAAGAGAAATAGAAAGAGAAATAGAAAGAGAAATAGAAAGAGAAAGAGAATGAGAAAGAGAGATAGGAGGATGGGAAAGAAATTGAAAAGACGAGACAGGCACGATGTAAGATTGGAAAACGCCGCCGCGTAACGCGTGGCAAAAGTTATAGCCAATACGTAAACTATTACCTTTACGA
This sequence comes from Bombus dahlbomii, assembly GCA_037178635.1. Lineage (NCBI taxonomy): Eukaryota > Metazoa > Arthropoda > Insecta > Hymenoptera > Apidae > Bombus > Bombus dahlbomii. Next base: position 12,664,760 of record CM074111.1, on the reverse strand, counting down.
GCTTTACTTTATCATTTTTATAAGCTTGGCCAGGCGGCCGTTTTACGAGTGGCGTTTATTTAGAAGCCGCGTACGCGCGCGTAAAATTTTATCGTGTTTGCATTCACTGAAACACGCCTGTTTCACGCATCGCGTATGAATTTATCAAATATGCTTTTTTTCGAATGACACGCAACCATTTAACCTATAGATGTGCGTATATAACTATCTGCTATCTCGATGGTCTGTTTGATGACACTGTTTCCGCTGTTCGATTGCTCTCGACTGTTCGACCGTTTTACATTCTGCCGTGCGAAAAGTGCGCCTGTCTACTCTGTTGAAGATTTCGCGGTTTGTTTCTACCAGCGACGCTGCGTCCTTCGTTTCGATAGCCAGAATGATCTTTAAACGTACGTGGTATGCCCGTCGATGACAAGCATTTAAAAAACGTGTCGGAGAATGAAACGAGTCGTTGTACGCGGGTACACACGCTTTCACGTAAATATAAATAAGGGTGGCCGTGTTTAATTAACACATTGCGATTCTTTTAACCAATCGAGTAAAATGTAACGTCGGCCGGCGGTCAATTGCATTCAATTTGGTTAATCGGGTAAACGATAATCCTCAGGTTTTTTTCTTTCAGAGGGAAAATAACGTGGCGGAGATGGATGCGTTTTGGCGGACGCGTTCGTCCCGATGCTCTTTTTACTGTTCCCGGTTTAATGCCTTTCCGCGTATCTCTCGTGGCGACACTAAACATGCATCGACATTAAATTTTACTTGACGACCGTAATTCCCCGACGGTGTATATAACGTCATTACATTCATCACCAACACTAGCTCGGAATATCAAATGAGAGTGGCGATATATTTGATTATTTGTCAGTGGTGCGGTTTCGCAGGCGCGTGTATTTCGCCGCCCACCCTCTCCCCTCCCCCCCGCGATCAGCGGCGGGGAGGGCGGGGGGCGGGGGGTTAAAATTCCTCGCACGTTTTTCCACGAATTCGGTCACGCGTACCTGCGTTACGTACAGCGCGTGTGCACACTTTTTTTTTATCGCGCGATACGCCTCGTCGTCCACTCGTCAAAATCACCGCCGAGCTTGCAAAAGTAGGCAGAAAGCTGGGAAAAAGCTGGCACGTGGTTGAACGTGCGAGTACGACACACAGCTTGGATACGTTCTCCTCTCTCTCTCTCTCTCTCTCTCTCTCTCTCTCTCTCTCGAGCTTTTCTATCCGACTGTATCCTCCTCTTTCTCTTCCTTTCTCCCTCCAGTTCTCTTCGATGCTCGTATACACCCCCTCCCATTGCAACCCTCTTGCCTCGTCCGTGGAAACGGCGAGCCCCCTCCGGCTTCGTAGCACCGACCACCCAGCGGCCCTCCACGGCCCACTACACGTCCACGGCAGAAAATTAATGTCCCCTGCAATCCATGTATAATGCATTCGCATTTCGTTGAACGAACAAATGAACGCACCGCTAGAAAATTTACGTCCTATCTCTCTCTCTCTTCCTCCCTCCCTCCCTCCCGCCCTTCCTCCCTCCTCCCTGCTTCCCTCTTCCTCCCAATGTATTTCTCTGTCCTCCTGCCTTCGCACTCTTCTTTGTTTCTCTCGTGAGATCTTGCGCGTGTGCAACAAGCCGGCCCTGACCAACCCGTCGTTGCACGCACGCTCTCTCACTCGCTCGTTCCGTCGTTCCCTCGTTCCCTCGTTCCCTCGTTCCCTCGTTCCCTCTTTGTCTCCCCGTTGTTCTCTCTTTCTCGCCGTTTTCCCCTCCATTCCAGTTTGCCATCATCGAAATTCCGGCTGGAAATCATTAAATTGCACGCACTCACACGCACGTGCGTTCTGCTCGCACCGCGATGACCTCGTCTCTCTGCCCTCCTCTGGTACACTCGCCCCATCTCGCTTCATGATGCTCGTCGAGTTATTCGTACGAGCGATACCTTGAATTTCGCGACACGGGCAAGAGCGCGAATACATAGTTGCCGGGGAAAAATCGGGGATGAGAACGCTGCGAGCCAACGAATGGAATGTTTGTATATCGCGATGATATTTGCCGTGCGAGCGCCCCCTCCGCATCGACGACCGTTTCTCTTGCTATTTCTCTTTTCTTTCTTGTTTTTTCCCTTTCTTTCTTTTCTCGTTTCCTTTCTCTGTTGCTTTTGGCTCTTCCGTTTCGTCGAACGGCCGCGACCAGGGTGCAAAATCGAAGGAAGGCGAAATGTTCTTGGCGGCGCTCTGCGTGCTTTTGCGTTCGACGACGGGCTCGTGCGGCCATGTGCGGAGGATATCGAATTGCTGGATTCTGTCAAAAGTTATAGTGGCGTGTTCGACTGGCGAACGAACGGGCAAAACAGCAGATCGCACCGCTTGGGTTGGACTGCGAGGCTAGAGGGTTAGTTGGTCGTGGAAAATTGACGGCGGAACCGATGCGACGACGTTGATTACGTTAACCTTGGCTCAGTGGGAAAGTATTTGTGGAAGGGCGATGTTACGTCCATTTTCGTGCTAATTAAAGTGCGCTTATCCAGGATTTGTTCCGGCAAAGCAGCCAGTAATAATAAGAGTAATTTAACTTCGAATGTGGATTAAAAGCAAAGCACGACGTTGATCTTCGATGGATGCTATTAATTGCAATCCGCACGTCGGAATTATCGAATAGCATTCGAAACGACGATATCATCTCGCGGGTCGTTGGAAGAGCGGTGATCACTTAGAACGATATAAAAAGACATTGATCAACCCTTAAGGCCCGCGATCCTAGCCGTCGTGTATTAATTATTGCAACGATAATGCCGAGTCATTACGGATTTAACAATCGAATCAATGATTACAGTACCGTAGGCTATTAAACAAATTACGGTAATGTAACGAGCCGAATCGGTCTCTCGCAGCAACCAGTTGGTTCGCTTTTATACCCGTTTTATCACCATGATTATAACGCTGTTCTTCGGGCACGAGGCGCTCGTTATTATTTTCCTCGCGGCCTCTGAATTAACTCGTCTCCTACCGCTCGATGATTCCTGTTCGTTCGGCGACCGTGACAAGAACCGTGACAAGAACCGTGACAAGAACCGTGATAATCGTTTGGTCGGTTTTAGGATTCTTTCCTCTTCCTTTTTCCGGTGGATCGTTCGAGAAGCGTGGGGATTCGCTGGCGCGAGGCACGATTTTCAGGTGGACGCGAAACGCGGCTCGAAATTACTTGGTAATCACGGAAATCACGAGCAGCAAATCGTATGAAATTTATCGAAAGAAGGAAGAGCATTAACGCGGATGCGACCGAAATTTATAGGCTTTGAAATTACCATGAAAGCAACGTTAGCGGCGCGTTGGTTGTTGCGGTGTGTGTAGCGTGTATCGCGCTAGGAGAGCGCGTTACCAGGCGCATAGAGTGCGAGCGGGATAGCTAGTGCAAGATCGGGAGAGAGAGAGAGAGAGAGAGAGAGAGAGAGAGTGTGTGTGTGCGTGCGCGCGCGCGCGCGTGTGCGTGTGTAAGTGTAAGAGTAAGCGAGTAAGCGAGTGAGCGAGTAAGCGAGTATGTGAGTGAGTGAGCGAGCGAACGAACGAGCGAGCGAGAACGGGGGGAGGGAGGAGAGCGAGAGAGCGAACATCCCTTTCCCGAGCGATGCAGCCGAGCGTTTCACGCATGCATGGAAATCATTAAAATAAAATGGCCGATAACAAATGACTGTTGCAAAGAGGGGAGCCCTCCCGCTTGGCGGCCATCTTGGTTCACGTGACCGTCATCCGGGCAACCACGGGCACGCCACGCCCCTTTAATGATTTCTACCCCCTGGCGAATGTACCGTACGTACGTACGTGCGAAATTTCACGAGTATGTGTGCGCCTATATATCCCTCGCATACGCGGGGTACAGTCATCATCAGTAGTCTAGGCCAAATCACCCCGGTACATTCTCTTCAAAACCTACCGGCGACCATGGCAACGCGTAACCCCGTGCCTTCGGTGGCAATTTGCTTTTTTTCAATGATTCGTTTCAGCAACGAAATATCCATCCTCCTCCGCAGCGATCCGCCGTCCGTTCTAAGAACAGTTCGACGTACGAAGCTTTGCCAGATACCATTAAATACCATTAAATACCGTTAAATACCGTTAAATACCGTTAAATACCATTAAATACCATTAAATGCGATTAAATACGATTAAATACGATTAAATACGATTAAATACGATTAAGTACGATTTACGAAATGAACGGGGCAAACGTGGTATTTGCAAGGCGAGTAACTCGAAAACCGGATCGTATTCGGTCCGGTCTCTCTCTCTCTCTCTCTGTGTGACCGTTTTCTTCATCAGGGTACGTTGCTGCTACGTATCGTTTCTATCGGCACAGGCAGTTGGAATAGCAAGGTCTGGCAATCTAGTTTCCCAGATATCTCCACGAACGATGACGGACAAACGTGCCGGGAGTGTTTGAGAATCGTCGAGTGGCAGACGTTCGAGCATCAGCCGCTTGTCCATAATCGATATTCTTGCGGCTCGCGTTGCTCCGATCGTTCTTCGCCATCGTCTTTGGACCGTATCTTTCGAAACGTATCCGATGCGATTAACCGGACACGTTAAATCCGAGTTGCCTACGATTTTGTTAAACGTACTACGCTGTTGTCGCGACCGTAAACGACCAGGTATCCGTCGTTTCGTGGCTTTCGTGGAATTCGTTTTCTTTAATAATTTCAACCAAAAGCACAGTGTTAATTTTTGCCAAATATGCGTTAAACATGTACAGTCTCGTCGGACTGTCATACGACGACGATACGCGTGCTAGCTAGATGGCGATAGGATTTGATCTCGTCGCGTTATTCCCACCCTTATCCGCTCTATCGTCCGTTTCGATCCTTAGAAAAATTACTTGCGTCGGAAGGAGGAAAATACACGCGAATCGCTCGTAGCTATATGGAGCTATACGGCCGCGATAGACACCGTCCGCACACAGAGATTTTCCATCGTTGTGAGATGCTTGAATCGCAATATATCGAAGAGGCATACTTGCGAACGATCTTGAACTGTCACAGTCGCATCGGACGTACGTGTCTGACGTTTATAGGAAATTCCATCGTTAACGCGGTGTTTGATTCACGTGGAAAGATATTCGGGTAGTTTCCCCCGTTGACGACGATGGCAAAGAAACTCGTTGTACCGGTTGGTCGGATCGTACGCGGGTGGAACGTTATTCGGGCATATGGTAGCCTCTTCCGTCTCGCTCGCGCTCACCCTCTCGGACCGTTTCACCTGCCCTGCCCGAAACTCTTTATCGTTTTTTCTTTTCAACCGATACCTTGGCCTTTTCTTTTCCTTCTTTTTTTTCTTTCTTAGACCGCCGTGTAGAGGGAACGTGTCAGGGTCGCTGACCCCTAAAGCTGGAAACCCTTTCTTCCTGTGGTTTGCTTCTTCCTGACCGGGGCCGACGAACTCATTTTCACCGATTTCTTGCGCGCTGCCACTGCCCTGCTACGTTCGCTCGCCACCCGACAAACGTTCACGCGTGTACCTGCCAACGTTTTCCCGATCTGAGAAGCTTCGACTGCAATTAGCCAAGATCCTTCCGCGTATCGTCTCGTTTTTTCCCTGTCTCGCTTTCTCCAGAATTAATAAATTAGCGAGGATTGTAAAGAAGATTGGACCGCGAGCGCAGCTCTTTTTTTCCGCAGCAAGTGGAAGCTCTAATTTCACGGCTTGGTCATTTTTCTTTTTCGGCGGACATGGCCGAGCATAATTTATTCTCGATGCCTGATGAGTCCCATTGTTGAGACGGTGTGGCTGCTCCATCGTTCGAAGGGGGTGAAAACGAGCCAAGGGGGTCGCCGTAGGAAGAAGGGTTGCAGCAGCGGTGAAAAACGGACGAGGAATTATGTAAGACACCGGAAAGAAGGAGTGTACGCGGCACGCCAGCCCCTTGTTCTGGCACATCCGTCCGAGTGGTAACGATCGTTGCTCCTGGATGCAGGACAAGATCTCGAACCTTTTCCCGGCGACGATTCTCGCCACTTAACGGGCATCTCGTCGAGACCTTTTTTTTCTCCCTTCCTCCATCGTTCTCGTCGACGTCGTTGTAGAGGCAGAAGCAGCAGCAACGGCAGCGATAGCGGCGGCAGCAGCAGCGGCAGCGGCAGCAGCAGCAGCAGCAGCAGCAGCAGTAGTAGCAGACTTTTCGGGTCATTAGGCGGATGGGGGTAAAAAGGGGTAAAAATTAATGTCTCAGAACGAACGTTCGGCCTGTCGAGTGGCCGACGTAGTTAAGTCCCGATGGCTCTCGTGTCTTTACGATTTTTCATCGCGAGCCATTTGCTCGAGAAACGTCTCGAAAGTCTACTACCACCTTTCGTCTTCCCTCGAGTTACGGTTATAACCATGTTCGTTGCTGTCGTGCCGCGTTCCAGTGAATCGAGATACCTCGAAGAAGAACGTGAGTACGATGGGAGACGAAGACGGAGATTTAATCGGTCGTAACGTGACAAGATCCTGTTAAAAACACGCGAAACTCGTCGACGACGATTCGAAGGAGGTCAGTAGGTGTACAATGGCCAGCCTATTAGGGTGGAAAAAGGAACGAGACGCACGATCTGCTATCGACAGCTGGAAGATTTTCAACGACGGGCTCGTTTCTGGCTTGTCGACTTTCCCGGCTTGTCGAAAGAAAGCCCGATCCCGGTTTACCTTCGCACGGTCCAGTTTCGAGCACAAAGGGTTGCGAAGGGTGACAAAGGGTGGCAAAGGATGGGGAAGTGGTGCGCATTTTCCCTCGCGTATTCTTATTCTTGGCGTTTTAATCGTATCGCGCACCCTTATGAAACATTGTCGTCCTTGTTATTCGTTTGCGATCGCGTTGTTCTTCGCGACTCTCTCTCTCTCTCTCTCTCTCTCTCTCTCGTTGTTTCTTTAGCCGTTTGTTCGTTCTTCGTGGTATTTCAAGCTCGGAAAAGATGGACGGTCGGGGTCCCGTATCGGCAGCAAACTTGAGATCATTTACGATCGCGTTTGCGTTCACGACGCCGCTTTTATTCCTCTTTCGTCGACTCTTGAGTTTAGAGAAGGTAGATCGTCCCACATCAGGAGCAAAGTTGAAATCGTGCCGGTTTTTAAGTGCCCACACGTCTTTAAGCTCGTGTTGAGCTCGGCGCGACGTATACGAAGAGTATACGAAGGTGTGCAAAGGTGTACGCGAAGGTGTGCGAAGCGTACCTATAACTCGACCAGTGCACACAAGGCTGCGCCCAAAGTTTCTAACGTAAGACTGTTCTCGTATGCCGTATGGCGTCCTGCGTTGCCTCCCACACATGCCGTGTAGAAAGTTTACTAGATGGAAATCTATATCTTATTTTACGGCCGGCCGTGCTCAATATTCTTGACCCGGCGGCCCGACGCGACTCTCCGATATAAATGGTCCGTGTAAATCTTGTGTCCGTTGTGGGCCGTCTGGCGGAGAAATGCGAGGAGCAAGAAGAAGAAGAAAAAAAAAAAAAAAAAAAAAAATGAAGCGTGTATCGTACGACGGGAGGATAGAAAGTATTGGGCTAGGATCAACAGCCTTGTAAGAATTTTTATTGCAACCGCAATTAGCAGCGGTTTACGGAGAATCTGGCGGAAAAATAGTAGTCGTGTTTTTACAAACAGGTTTTAACGAACCTTCTCCGCTATTTTATTCTGTGCGCGTAAACGATATCGCGCAAGAATGCAGCCACACAGAAGCTTGGATTCGATCGAGGCTTTGCTTATCAGAGCCGCGGCCTATGTTATCTGGTCTTGGATCGCCGCGCATCGCAAATGTTTTATGCGAGAAGAAAGAAGGAAAGAATGAATGAAAGAAAGAAAGAAAGAAAGAAAGAAAGAAGAAAAGAGAAAAGAAAAGAAGAAAACCGAGGAACGAGAGTTATCCTGTCATCTTGTCTTTAAGGATCGATATACGTACGCGTACGCGGACACGAGTACTCTTGCAGGGGAGAAAGAATGGTGATTTGACAAACAAGTGGATGGAATTTGTTTGCGCGAAATTACTGTACTCGTGGCGAAGGAGCGCCAAGTATCCTTAACCTAGAGAGACCGGTTCTACGGTTGAAGCGTGATCGTGCAGTCCTCGTTGAAGATCGTACCCGATTTTGTGCAAAAAGTCGCTTTCGTGCCAGCTTAGAAAGTCAATCTAGATTTTGTAGACCGTTTACTACATGCGAGTATACATTAGATAGAGAACTGGTATGAAGCGAGATTACAGCCTTCTGGTGCTACGCTCACACGTATCGCGCGCGTATCTTGTCTTTACCGGTGGAATACTTTTTCCTGCTAAAAATTTGTTCACGGATCTCGCGCGAATTTTCCTCGCCGATCCGCGTTCTCTCTTGCATTTTGCCGAGTGCGGCGAACACAGCTAGCAACGACGTACGTATATATCGGTCGCCGTGGTTCCCAAAGGGTCGGAAAAGTAAGTCAGTAATGCGAAAGGGTGAAGTCTCGTCCATCTTAAAGGCCTAAAGAGTCGCGTCTCTTTAAGAATTTTAAAATGATTTCGGAGTTCATCCTACGAAAGGACGCGCTGGCTCGCGTTGAAATAATAATCGGCATTCGCTTGAAGCCGGCCAAGGGCTTAATTAAGAATCGTTCGTTTTTCGGCCAGAGATTCCGGTGTCGGCGATGTTTTCAGCCAGAAGCGAAAAGTTGGCGTCGATTTTGCTTTTTACAGTTGCAAGAACAGTTATTACTTGCGAGTGCATCTCGGATTCTATTCTATATCAGTAACAAGCGATAAGATAACTCGTAGAAAAAAATCACTCTCATGGCAACAATCTGAGAACGTACCGCGGATTTGCACGCTTTTGAAAAACTAACAGCTCTATGAATATCGCGGAAGGAATATTCGTTGAAAACTTGCATTCGCCAATGTTTTATCCGACTATTTTTCGAATGATTGAATCGACCTTTTTCGCGTCTCCTCCCTTCTTTCTTTCCTCGTTCGTTTCATTTCTCGTTTCTCTCCTCGTTTTTCTCCTCGTTTCTCTCCTCGTTTCTCTCCTCGTTTCCCTCCTCGTTTCCCTCCACGTCGAGTAAGATTCCGCTCTTCTACGATTATGAAATTTACACCACGCGTTAATCTCGCGTTTAATAAAGTTTAATTACTACGTTGACTCTTATCTACGATAATTTCATTTTTTGATCGCGTTGGTTGGTTCTCTTCGCTCGCCAGCCTACGACGATGGCCGTGGTGTGGTGCAAGTTTCGAGGAATTGTTCGAGTTACGGCTAGATGAGAACGTATTTGAAAAAGTCGGTCGAAATAGACAGTCGTTCCTTGTACGAATCTATCAACGTGCTTTCGAGCAAACATCGCGTAAAGCGAGATTACTTATCTCGGATCACAAACGGTACACAATGACAATAGCGCGCGCGATCGTTGAAAGGTGACCTTAAAAAAATGACGTGGCATTTTTGCGTGTTGCCGAATGCATGCTCAGCAGCTATATAGTCGCGGCAGCAGACTTATACGCCACGCTTTCGGTAACGACCGAAACGGTAACGGCGGTATCGAGAGAAACGGAACACGGTTGCCGTTACAAAAAGTGTCGACGATTTGGCCGCATTGACTAGGATTTCGGTGTACAAAGGGAGAAGGCAGGCGAAAGAAAAGAAAAGAAAAGAAAAGAAAAGAAAAGAAAAGAAAGGAAAAGGAAAGAAAAGAAAGGAAAAGAAAAGAAAAGAAAGGAGGAGAAGAGAAGAACGGTCGGCGAGAGTAGGCGAGAGTAGGAGGCGAGAGTAGGCGAGAATAGGCGAGAATAGGCGAGAATAGGCGAGAATAGGCGAGAATAGGCGAGAATAGGCGAGAATAGGCGAGAATAGGCGAGAGTGAGCGAGAGTAGGTCGAAGCGGAAAGAAAAGCGTGGGCGTACCATACGAACCATCATCCCCCCGTGCAAAGCCAGACCAGACCGTCCCTATTCAAATTAACCCTCATGGAAAAAATGCATCGCCGCGGAAGGGTTCCTAGGAAATTAGAATGGACTCATTGGCCTATGTATGGCTCGGCGGCCTATGCATATGCGGCATGACTACGTTAATTTTCTGGCAGGCCATACGGTATCTTCAACTTTTAATTATCTTTACCTTTTACCTTTTACCTTTTACCTTTTACCTTTTAACGGTTTAATTGCCTTTCTCTCCGCTATCGGGGAATAGAACTTTCTGACCGTTACTTCTTCTCTCTATCCCCGATTCCTGCCATCGTATACGCCACATCGTTTCACCGTATGTGAACACGAGTTGCTCGTTCCCGAGGAAAGCTTCTTGTACTCGTTTCTCACCGGTGAATTTAGCTAATTGGCCGTGATCTAGCGAGAGGCAGAGCCTTGCGTTCGCGATAGACGACGAGGGCCGGGCGGTCCTACGTTTCGGACACCTACGTTTCGGACACCTACGTTTCGGACACCTACGTTTCGGACCTAGATATTTCCCTCGTAACGTCTTGCGTAAGGCATTGTCATGTCATAGAAACGCCAAACGACGTTCGACGCGAGATCGGTGCACGGTGACGAGCTCGATCCAGAGTCTTTTCTTCATACCCGACATTACCTTTTGAATTTTCTTTCAAATTTCCATCCAAAAAATCCATTACACCCAGATCGAGATCGGACCGCGCGCAATTCTGATATACCGGTAATTTACGACGGCGGCGCGCATATTTACCGATATTAGGATTAATATCGCTCGTTAAAATATTTACGACGCGGGCTGGCTCGACAGTTGATTAACCGGTATTGCGCGAATGAATTTCAAGCAGGGTATCGAACCATCGAAATCCGTCTTTTCGTAACAAAATGATACGTAATTGGAGAAGAACGTTTATCGAAGCAAAGATTATTTTAGCGCAATGCCGCCAACGAGAAATAATCGTGTCGTATTGAACGAGACGTTGGCGTTCCACGTTTTACGTTTCACCCGTACCATCCGGTTTTTCGCAGACGCGTAAAACGTTGTTGCTTTTGTTTAATCTTTCATTCCGCGTCATTTGTGATAAAGGGCTGGTGGGCGCCGCGTTCTTTCCACCGCACCGTGCCGCTTTGATTTTTCTCGAGACGTCTGGCGAGACGTTCCCGTCGCATAAATTCTTAACTGGGTGAAATTAGCGAATTAAAAGTAGAAGAGGAAAGGAAAAAGGTGAACGAGTGGTCCGGTCAAAGAAGCAGGAGACAGGAAGGAGGGGACGGTGGTTCGCGGTGCGGAGAAATTTCTCGGTCCTGTCAAAAGGTCACCACCGTCGCCGACATCAACGTCGTCAAACACAACTGGCTACGATGATAGAAAAATGAAAAGTCTAATAACTGCCCTCTACGTAACTCGGAATTTACGGCGAGCGATCGGTCGATTTTTACGCGTCTTTCTCCCGTCTCTTTCTCGTCGTCGCCTCGTAAATACGGATACGCGAGCTCGTTCCGAAAGCATGTCTAAAGCGGACTTAATTTTTATTCATGCACCGACGATGCGGCAATTTTTCGCAGTCTTAACTGGGCTTTAAAATTGTCCGGTCAATTTCGCCGCGTGGACGTGCTCCTTTTTTTAAACATCGTCGAAAGGGGTAAACTCCGATCCCGTAGTTCTTTGCCATTTGTATCGGTGTTATTAACCAACTCGTAACGTTCTCCTCTTAACGGGAACACCGTCGCTGCCCTATCGAATTTTAATGCGAATCGCGCGCGCTCGTTTCTCGAATCAACCCACGACGACTGGAACATCGATGGTCACGTCTCGTTCGAACGAGAGAAAGGACAGAAGGCAAAAGGCAAAAGGGAAAAGAAAAAGGGAAGAAGGAGTACGCGAATGACGGAAGACGGAACAAGAGGGAGGAAACAAGGAATGAGAAATCCTGACTCGACCAACTGGCCGGTATCGTCGGGTGTTCTAAAAGCTAACGCGACCGCTCGTAGCGTTCAGGAAAACCGATTAATTCCACGCGCGTAGGGTGACCGATCATTAGATTTCGCCCCATGAAAATTGAGTTTTCCTCGTTGTCGAAGGGATAATCTTTCGGTAGCCTCTGGCTCGTTGCGTACGAACTCTGTCGTCTATCCGCCAACACGCTCGCAAATGCGTACGGCTATTTATTGGGCTGCTACGTCCTAGTGTGTGCGTGCGTGCGTGCGTGCGTGCGGGCGGGCGGGCGGGCGGGCGGACGCGCGTGTACACGAACGTTTACGCGTACGAGAATATAACGCGGTGGAGCGCGTGTGTTTGGGTCGGTTGTGTCGGTGGTGTACGCGCGCGACGGTGGCGGCGCGTAACTTCGGTTCCATTATTGAGCGATCGGGCGATCGAAAAATTCCCGCGCTTTTTCGCGTGCGACGCGCCGAGTGGGGCAAACAGACCTTCTATTGGCTACGCGCCCGGTCACCCTCGTAAGCCCGTCGAGAGAGGGGAGGATGGACTCTACACCCTCGGCAGGTATTTGTCTAGGCTGCAGCTATTGACCAGCTATCGATATCGTGGACACTCACCGATATTATATTCGCCATCCTTCGTTTCTGCCGTTCTCGCCACCGTTTCCCACCCCCCTACTCTCGCGTACCTTCTTCCCTTCCCCTTCCTCGCCCCGTTGTTTCCCGTTTTGCCTATTGCTCGTTGCCCGTTGCCCGTTGCCCGTTGCCCGTTGCCCGTTGCCCGTTGCCCGTTGCCCGTTGCCCGCGCGAACTCTGTCGAATTTCGGTTAATGAATAATATGCATATACGTTGCAAATTTTATAGGCGCGCGAACATATATTCGGCTGTCGAGGGAAATTGTTGTAATGCGCGCGCTAGGAGGGGTGGCTGCAAGGGGATGGGCGCGTGAACGCGACGGTGCGGCACTAAATTCCCGCCGTTTTTTGACTTTGACCGGCCAATCGCGGGCGAGGCAGCGAGATCTCGCAGCGAAACGAGAAATCAATATGGTATGCAAATGCTGTGCGGAAGCGGTGTATCGTTTGGGAAAACAACGATAGGTTTCCGAAGGGGGAATTCGGAAGGAATTTCAGAGCCGCGAGCACGCCGATTTTTCGATCGCGAGAAATTGGTATGCCGGAGCGGCGCGGCGCGGCGAAAGAGATCGATCGAAAATGAGGAATTTTCTCGGTCGGAGTGTGGGAGGGATGGCGGGAGGGGGGAAGGGGTTGAAAACGTTCGTCGGATGCCTCGACGTTCGATCTAGGATCGCGACGTTACGGCGATCGGTTGGTCGCCGATTCTTTGGTCTCGATGTCTCGAAGCGGCGAAGGGGGGTGGCGCCCTTTACTACACGCTTATTTTAAAACGTTTCATCGATAAAGACACGGAAGCCTAGAGCGGTTGCACGAGCGATAGATGCGCGTACACCGACGTTAGCTCAAGTACCAGTCGTAGCAGCCGTAGTGGCTGCCGTTGAAGTGGTAAGGGTGCCTCGGTACGCGGAAAGGGTGATTATTAATGTAAGGGGTTGCCGAGCAGTAGTTAGTTGCCCGTTGGTAGTGGTCGAAAAGGACGAGGGGGTGAAACTAGCGCGCTGAAATCAATGTCAGCTTCCCTTCCTCCCCCGCCCTTTTTCTTTCTTTTTTTTTTTTTTTCTTCTTCCCTCGTTAAACACGGTTAAACAAACTTAGAACTCGAGAGGCAAGGAACCAACGAGAGAGATTTTTTCGCGAAGGTTCGTTCGACCAGCTTTCGAGGAAATTACCTCTTCCCGGTAATGATTTCGAAGGAATGTTTTGTTAAGACACCGATCTGTTATCTGTTATCGCTGCTGTAGCGCAGCGAGAGCTCTTGGACGTTTCGATTAAATAGCTGGCATACCGACGAGGTTTCGTCTTTTTTCTTTTTTTTTTTTCCCCCTCTCCTTTTTTTCTCTCTCTCTCTCTCTCTCTTTCTTTTCATTCGGAAGAGCAGATCTTGGACGAGACGAACGAGACTTTTCCAAGGGTTCAGTCATACGCGGTGCTGACCGGTTCGCTTCTCGAGGCTAATACCTTCCGATTGACTACGCTCATCCCTTAATGAAATTCTTTCTACCCGGGCGCGACCCATTGGCTGGCTTTGCCGTCGAATTTTCTCATTATTACCGGTTCCTCGTCCGTTCTACGTCTTTCCGTCATTGCTATTCTTAGTCGAGCAGCCGCTCGATAAATTCGATCGTTCGGCCCCGCGTAAATCGAACTTATCTGCAGTACGCAACTTGTATGCATACCGAACGACAACGTGTTCAGTCAACGGTGTCTTGGAAACCACGGTTCTGGTGCAGCACGAGGCGCATTGAGCAATCTCGCAGCATGCATTAAAATTAGCCACAATCGGAACGCACGATCGCTCCAACAGATTATAATAGTATATTAATTTATTGATTATCGACTGGTGGCCGCGATGCAATGCGGTATTCATAGAATTTACTATCAGTCCAGGGGATACTGAATGCATGCATTAAGCTCGGCGAGTCGTTGATTTTACCGCGATCATCGAAGACGTACGAATTACATGTTTCGTTCTTACTGGGAAAACGAGTCGCGAGAGAATTATTCGAATCGATTCGAATCGATTCGAATCGGTTTCGACGGACGTGTGCTCCGGTATATGCGGTCATGGTCATAGAGAAAACGGCAGAAAGAATAGAAAACGGGAAGAGAAGATGAGAAGACGAGAAGAGGAGAGAAAGGGGAAGAGAGAAGGTAGGGAAGGAAACGGGGTGAGGACGAAAGAAAGGAGGAAAGTGAAAGGGCGATCGCGATCGTGACTGATCCGCGAATAAAAGATTATGAAAATGGTGCCCGTGGCTGGAAATCGGAATCGTAGTCGATCCACGATCCAGTAGGATTTCGACGAGACATCGATGGAGGTTATAACAGATACTCACCCGTATGCAGGCGGGTATGTTGCTGTACATGACTGAGCTGCTTGAACCTGCGGTCGCAATAGCTGCATTTGTACGGTTTCTCGCCAGTATGGACCCTGATGTGCTGTACGAGCTGGTGGTTGCTGGAGAATGACTTGAGGCATTGCTGGCACTGGTGTGGCTTTACCTCGTTGCCGGC
Organism: Bombus dahlbomii; assembly: GCA_037178635.1. Lineage (NCBI taxonomy): Eukaryota > Metazoa > Arthropoda > Insecta > Hymenoptera > Apidae > Bombus > Bombus dahlbomii. Next base: position 12,649,747 of record CM074111.1, on the reverse strand, counting down.
GATCATGCCGCCCGGCCCGACGCCGATCGGACCCAGGCCCGCCAGTCCGCCCGCCACGCCGCCGCCAGCTCTCCCCGTCAGTGCACCCGCCGCGCCGAGCTCCCTCGCGTGCATCTGCATCGCGCTCTTGTGCATGAAGATCTGCGAGAAGAACTGCCACAGTTAGTTGGTACGCTGCACTTTTGGTCGAAAGACGGAGGATGGCCAGTCGACGGAAGTTTTGTGACCGCTGTACTCCCGCCGACCGCCATCGCCACCTGGACTCCGAGAGGTTCGGCTCACGCGTTTATCCTCCGTTTCATTTTTTCCATAACAACGGTACCAGAACGGAAACCGATTTATTATCTCGGTTGTCGTTCGCTTTATATACGCGAAACTGTCGATTTAGCGATTCAATTTCCGTCGGATGCCTCGTAAATTTTTGAAACGCCGACCGCTCGAGCGCTCGAGCAACATGGATATCTGATCTTTGATTTTACGCCAATTGTCCGAATGGAGCGGGTACGATCGTCGAGGCATCCAACGGCATTCGCGAAGATTACGTTCAGCATGTACGTACAAGCAGAGAGTTACAGGTGTACACGTTGATGTCTATTTCTCGATAGAAATAGAAAACGAACTATGCATGGACGAAGTTCCATGCATAGCCGCGTATCGTCTTTCTCTCTGTACGAACGGTATTTTTGCTTGGGGAATGGAAGAAAACGCGGGTAAACGTATAGCCTCCCCTGTTTCGTTGTACGTGGACGGTTCGAGCGATCCACCTCGTGATTTTCTTGTGCAATTATAGATGAAAGAGAGGCGGGCGGGAACTGCTGCGAGCGTGTTTATAGATTACGTGTACATATCGCGTTAACGTTTTACATTTTCGATTATTCATCGAGGAACTCGCGGTTGCCTGTTCGCGATTCGACTCGTTGATCGATGCTAATTGTCAGCTCGCTGTTTATTTCCTCGGTGTGTCCGTGCTTAAAATTTCACGCGATTCGTTAATCAAAAGTGGCTGCGTTTTAGCCGGCGCTGCCGGCAACGTGTTCAATGTCGCCGATAACTATATCGGCATCGCGACGGACGCGTATTACAGAATCGATTCGGTCATCGATATTTTCTCGTTTCAGAGCACGCTTTATCAAACTTGGTGCGCTTAACACTTGTTCGATCGTCAACCGATGTTCGTCGAGTTTCTACGCAGTTAACGACGCAGGAACCTGACTTTTCCTCTTCCACTCGAAATGTCGCTGATTGTCCCGTTAATACACTCGCTTACTACTACGTTATTAATGGAAAGAGATAAGCGTGGTTCTTATTCTTTAAAGCGATTCGTTAAAGCCTGGCCAGGCTGGAATATCTAACATGGTCTATTTATATATATAAACAGATAGATATATATATATATATATATATATATATATATATATATATATATATATATATATATATATATATATATATATATATATATATATATATATATATATATATAGATGGACTGTTCTTCACGAATTTAATAGGAAATGCGTAACAACAGCTGGCCACGAAAGGGGTCGACGACCGTCACCGTGGTTTTCGAAAGCAACCATCCGATCGATGTTTTTCGATTTCCAGTCGTACGCATATGTGTGTCGTACGTCGTGTTAGGGCACGGAGCGCACGTTGCGCGCGTTGCCCACGTTGCCCACTCGGCTCACGGCACTTTGCTGTTCTTCGACGCGAAGAGGAGGAACGTAAAACTGCTGGAAGGGCCGAGGAGCAGGAGCAGGAGCAGGAGCGGGGTGGAACGCTCACGACGACGAGGAACGCTTGATTTCGGGTTTTCGTTGAGGGAACAGGTGTTGCACCCGTAGCCGGTGTGGGTGTAGGTGAACGAACGAAAGGGTTAACGTTAAAACGAGCAGTACAGTTCGTGGCAAAAGTCGAGAGATTTCGGATTGCGAGAGCGTCCGCGGCGAAGTTGCCGAAATTGACGAAGGGCGGTTCGACTGGCTGTCTCTTTCGCGTTGCTGTTCCTCCGCTGTGAACGCAGCGGAAGAACAGAGAGAGAGGAAGAAAGGGGTCGAGTCGCGAAGGATTTTATTAAAATATGTTAAAACTGTAATTAAAATCGAAAAATCGCGCGAGAAGTTTTAAGAATCTTAGGCGACCCTTCGTGCGAGCACGACAAGGAGAGACGGAGAAGAAGGCGGAGAGAGAATTGAAATCGTCACCGAGGGTTCTCAAGTTTCTACGACTTTCAACCCTTTCTTTCCGAGTAGACACGACGTTGGATATTTGACGGGTGACCTTCGACACTGGCCATCCCTGATTCTTAATCCCCGTGAGAGAGCAAGAGACTGCAGCTCGATCTTATTCCTCGTTTTTCTCCCTTTTCTTTCTTTTTTTTCTTTTTCTTTTTTTCTTTTTTTCTCTTTTCCCCCGTCTCGGATACTTTCTTTCGCCCGGGGACAAATCAATTCGAGCGGTGTTTCTTGCCGATTCGAACGAAATTGCTCGTGTTTCTCGAATCATCCGTCTCCGGACGTATCCTTCTCGTTGATTATTTTTTAATGCCATCTTTTTCTCGACGCACCCTCGCGCGAAGAAACCGAAAGGGCAGAATCTCTACGACGCGAGGAGACATTTTTCCCGCCGATTAACCGTAGTCAAGGGCTGTGACAAGAGGGCGATGAACGATTCGACGGTGGCAAAAGTTCGAGTTACGAATTTTTAACGACCGTCTCAAGTGGACCGCCGAGATTTTTGAGAAAGCGCCGCTGAATCCGATCGGACGAATATTAATTCTCCGTCGCAAACGTTTGTCTCCTTCCTCTAGTCCCTGTTTTCTCGGCAAATGCTAATTAAGCGCGGTGGCGTTTTACGACGGTTGCCTGGTTTTTCTCAAACTCGAAGACCACACGTTCATTAATCACATTTTTATCTGCCGGCGGACGGAAAATTGCGCTCCGTCGACCACCGGGCCATAGCGACGCTTTGAATCTTTTTTTCTGATTTATCGTTGTCGCCGTCGTGGGGAGAGAGAGAGAGAGAGAGAGAGAGAGAGAGAGAGGAAGAAACGACCGGATTCGCTGGTAGAAACGAAAAGAGAGGAGAAAGAAAACGGAAAGAGTTGGTTGGCTGCGGGCCGTCGGCTTAATGTCCTTAATAATGGAAAAATATATCAAGCGACACCCACTGTATTTCCTAAAAGGCATTCCTCATCTCGATTTCACCCTCTGCTTTCGTTCTTCGTCTTCGTATCGGAGTCCGTGGTCAACGCGGACGGATGGCATGCTCTGGCAAACAGACACGATGTTCCGACCGATGAAACGTGTGACGTCGAAAATGCACTCGTAAGAATGTAGCATCACGCTCGTATAATATCGAGGTCTCGGACGATAAAGACACGATAAGAGTCCACGTTTCCCGTCCCTTGCGTAGAAGAGCAATTACAAAATTGGGTATATCGTTGAACGATTACACGGTGCGAAAACTATGAAATAAAACCGAGATACGTTAGCAACGTGGTAACAACAACAACGCAGTTTATCCGAGTTATCATCGTATAATTTCAACAAAGCGTCTCACATCTTCGAATCCATCGGGCTTGCCTGTATATTTCTCTTTCGAGAATACTTTGTACGAGAGCGAGAGGACGTTTCGATGTTGATAAGTAGAGCCAGTAAGCGAGGCAGCACGAAAGTCGGCGAAATCGACAGAAATGAATTTGTCAGATTTTCCCCGAATTTCCTACGATTTTGTACAATTTTACACGATCGTTACGGCATACTCGACACGCTCGGAATGACGGTATGCCGGGACACGCATCTTCCATGATCATACGGTAGGAGGAAGGTCGCAACGACCTTAAACAACAACTTTGACTTGATATACTTTGTCGTCTGAATCTAGAAACGTAGAGAGTTTCTGTCCGAGAAAGCGAATCGTTGGGAATCGGGCAGTGCCTGTGGATTTGGCAAGGCGTGGGAGAAGTTGGCCCGTTTTTCGTAAGGGATCCGGAGGATCTGGACGACGTAACCCTTTGTCTCTCCCTTGGCGCAGTAAATTACGACGGAATAACATTGGTCACTGGAAGTAGGCTACTTTATACACTTGGAACACAAAGCAAAGGTCTCACCTGCTGACCATATGCCTTTTCTCCATGGCACACATACGAACGTAACGTGTTCCGTCCACCCACGCACGCCGGCCATCTAGCACTTCGCATGTGCTATTAACTCGAAGGTATGTGTGCCTGTGTGTACGTGTGGCATACGCGTTCGCGCGCACCTTTCCGCCTCTCCGTGTTTGCACCGTGCACCGTGCACTGTGCACCGTGCACTGTGCATACGATCACACGCTTACACGTACACACGTGTGCGTCTATACGCGGAGACAACGTCCAATCTAACCTACCTAGCGTTGCCTGACTCATTCTCCTACCGACCCACCTATCTGTCTAAACTGCGGCCGCGAACAGCGCCGTAATATAAAGGAAAAGGTGGACCTTCTCCGCCTCTTTCTCTCCTCTCTCTCTCTCTCTCTCTCTCACTCTCTTCCTTCCTCGAACCGTAATCATCGGATTTAATCTGTCTGAATCGCGGCACCCATGATCCGCTACCTCGTGTACCCTGCGCTTCCGGTTACAGGCTAACCTGCCGATCGCAGATCCCCGTGCTCCTCCGCTCAATCCCTCTCTGCCGCTCGGATCCCTGGATTCCGAATATCTTTAAGGGTCTGTGATTAGGGGATTCGCGAGAAGCAGGCCTCCTCTTGCGTCGAGGCCGCCTGCTGTAGTAGACGCGTATGGGTTTTTGGAAGGTCCGATGAAAGAAAGGACGTGGTTTTCAGTGGGTGGGTTCGTAACAGTTACGAATCTGGACATGACGAACGTTATCGTCGGTTCGGTCGGCGCTTTTCTGTGTTCCGAGGAATTTTTTTGCCACGAAGTGATTGTGAGAGGTGTGCGGAAGGCCTTGGGGAAATTGTACGTTTGCCTTGGATACGCGCGTAGCCTTTGTGGTTAGAGAGAAAAGGGAATTCGTTTGGCGCCGAATACGCGGTACCGCGTTGAAAAGATTTCGCAAGGATCACGGTGGAACGGACGAAAGGACGAGGCATGGCACGACGAAGAGGTGGCGGTAAATTGTTTTCTCGATAATCTCGCGGAAAGAGAGAGAGAGAGAGAGAGAGAGAGAGAGAGAGAGAGAGAGAGAGAGAGAGAGCCGGGAAAGTAGCTCGTCACCGACGAGTACGCTTCGTCATGGGCGACGTCGCGTCGCAATAATCGAGAAACTAATCGGCGATTGTGTTGATGTGCTGATCGGGATAGACACGCGAACCACCGGTGACCAATTAAATTTCCTGGTGAAAATAAAGCGACGAAGTAGCCAGCGCGCTAGTCGAAGGGAAACCCGTTTAGGCGCGTTACCAGACGGTTAACCCGAGTTGGTGTCAAAATAGCACGTAGGTAACTTACACCGACAACGTTATAATAATCGTGCATACTTGTCCCGGTGGAAACGAGGCAGGCACACTCTATACCCGTGATTGTACACCGAGGCTCGTGGTGGGAAACGAACTTGTGCCATAGGCAGTTAAAGTCATCGTTGTAGGTTTCCCTTACGATATTAATCACGCGTACGCCTTGCCGTGTAGCCAGAGAGTAACAATCTCTAATCCTCGATCAAACGGTGCTCGATTAGCCCAATAAGAGGGCAACGACAGACGGCTTTACATACTTCACCTCGGTCACTTTCTACTCTACTACGGTTTGTATCCTTAAACGGTTCAACAACTGAGTTTACCATCGGTAAAAAGCAGCTTCTAATCCCGCGGTCTAGATAGACGCCGCCGGAAGAGACGGACGGCGATCGATGGACCAGGCGTTTAGCCAAAAGGAATCGGTTGGTTTAAATGTGATCGGCGAAACGGCAGAACGACGGAACGACGGAACGGCGGAAGAAGATGAAGAAGAAGATGAAGATGATGAGGAAGAAGATTCTGGGAAACAAGAGTATCGTTTGGAGCGATGGAATTTCATTGCATAGCCTTCCGGCTATCGTTGGATCGTTGGGATACGCGACGTGCCAACAACTTGTACGCGGAATAACGTAAACGAGTATAACACGGGCGAACGAGTAAACGCGGTTGAACGCATCTAGGGGGACGAATAGTCGGCGCCTACCGAGTTACGAAAGATCGTTGGAGTTGCAGGGAAGATAGCCGGTCGAAGCAGCCCCGGAATATCGTCAATAATTACCTCGTGCGGCAAGTGGTGATGAGGATGCTGATACGGCGGCGGTACGTACGGCGGGTGGCTCGGATGATTGTGGGGGTGAGGTCGGGGATGGTTTTGATGCTGGGCTTGCGGCGGGAGCGGTTGGGGCGCAGGAGGCGGTGTCCAAGGCCCGTGGTTCGGCCCGTGGCTTTCATTGGTGCCATACATCTTCAGGGAAGAATCTCGAGCACGCGACCTGAAGAGTCCCTCCCGCCCTCCACGCACGGTGACACGAAAGATTCTGACATCGACATGATGGCCACCCTTGTTGCAGGTCGCATCGGCGACACGCTCGATTGTCCACACGTGTTCGTTTCTATCTACATAGTCGTTCCGTCTCGTTGTTGCGATCCTCTTTTCTGGCCTGTCGTTCCGTTCCAATTTTGTCCGATTTTGTCCAATCGATCGTCGTTGGTATCGTTGGCCGTATCGAGCGAACGATATTTCTGCACGCCGAACAGCCTGGTTGCGATGTTTGCGCAAGCAACGCGGAGAAACGGTTGCGTGAGAATGCGACACTGTACAAGGAGAAGAGAGAATGCGACGAAGCACATGTACGCGCGAGGGCGTGATTCTTCTTTTGTCCGACCACGACTAGTATCCTGTCGTGTGAGAACGGTATCGTTCCACTTTCACGTGCTTACGTTTGTCAGTCTGCCAGTACTTTCCAACAAAGACGCGTCTTTTTCAAACCCCCTCCGTTGGCCACGCAGCTCACCCTGGTCGAGCGGCGCCCGTTTTTCTCACTTTTTACGCGGCCATAGACACGGTGAACGAAGCGTTTCGCGATTGGCATACGCGTCGCGATCGACGACGATTCGACGACCAAGTCGAATTGGGACGAACGCGGACGAAACGATCGTCGGATGCTTGGTGTGTAGGTCGATCGAGCCCTGTCTTCTCTCGTTCGCGCGAATTAGAAAACCAACACACACTGTCTTCACGTATACACGTGGCAACGCTTCTGCCGTGTATCACTGTGTTACCACGATAACTCCCCCCTTGAAATTAAGCGAAACGAAACGACGAAGAACCGGAACGACGGCCAGATCGAGCAAAGAGAAGAAGGAGGGATCGTTGCGGGCGGGCGAAGGATGACCGAGAGCGCGTCTTACGGCGTTACACTGAAGAAACTAATCACTCTGCCGGCAGCGTAATTTCCATATTCTTTTTATTTCTCTCTCGTTCTTCCTGTCTTTTCCTTTGCCGGTTTTTTCTTTCTCTCTCTCTCTCTCTCTCTCCCCCCCTCTCTCTCTCTCTCTCTCTCGCTTTTTCCTTCTTTTCCTTTTTCTTTCCTCCTTTTTTTTTTTTTTTTTTTTTTTTTCTGGAAATTCACGGGGGTAGCTGGCGTGTTCGTGTATAGGATGGCGCGGACGCAGCGCTGTACGCCAGCGTGTGGCGTCTCTCGCAAACTAAGCCGGTCGAAGGGGGGGACAGAGCGATTTCTTGGTCTCTGGCGCTGTGCGTGTGCTAAACGGGGGAAGAAAAAAGGTGGAAAGGCGCTGATAACGCGCGGCGACGAAAAATTGCCGGCTACTCGAAGAGATATCGATTGAAATAACACGATTCCGGGGAACACGAGCCAATCGGCACCGCTGACACGGCGGAAGGGGCCAATCGTGCCCGGTTCTATCTCTCTTTCACAACCTCCCTCGCTCGCTCCCCTACTTCTTCTCGTCATACGCGTCCTCCGCCGTCCCCCTTTCTCTCCTTCTCCTCCTGTGTGTTCCTCCACTACTCCTCATCGTGCTGCTCGTACTATTGCCACCGCCGCAACGTTCGTTGCTGCTTCTCTTCCTCCACCCTCGCCATCGCCGGCAAGTAGAAAGAGAGAGAGAGAGAGAGAGAGAGAGAGAGAGAGAGAGAGAGAAACGCCGCCACCGTGGTCTAGTAGGGCACGTGAGACGGAAAGAGCGTGTTATTACGTTGTTCAGGAAGTACGAGTATCAGCGATTCCGAAGCGAGCCGTCATCTTTTCCACTCGTCGGTTTTTTCCACTCGATCCGTCCTTTCGATAATCTTGGACCACGCGACGATTCTCCCCGTTCGGTGCCCCGTTCGAGTTCAGGCCGCAGCCACTCGAATCGGACGCGCGATACGATGCGCGATACACGCCACCGTAGAGGCACGGCACCGCACGGCACGGCACGGCACGTCACGGCACGGCACGGCGCGGCACGGCACGCAGGTAATCGGCAGAAGTTACGAAGAGAGTAAAAAATTATCGCTGAAAATCGATTGCGGGCCGAGTAATTGCGTCATTCAACGATGAGCAAATGTTACGCGGCGCGATTCGATGGATTGCCGTGGCCAGCCGGTGGTAGGCCTCGTTGATTCAATAATAATAATAAGCATTCTTTATCGAGACCGGGGGACTTTGATCTTGGCACGGTTCCAACGGTTCGTTCGTAATTTAGTCAAGACGGTGGAAAAAGGTTGTCGAGGAACGATGAAATATCGTCGTCGCTTTATTCGACGAATCGCTCTCCCTCGTTCCCGTCTCTCGCGCCCCTTGGTCCACTGGCGCGATCGCGCTCGCCGACCGATTCGCTTACGCAATCGGTGACACGCGGGTGACACGCGGGTGACACGGAGAGCGTACGAAAATAGTACGAAAAAAATAGGCTGTTCAATAGGATGGAAAAAGGTTGGACGCTGCGATTCGATCCCCGGCGATTCTCCGGTCCGTTCGTTGCGATCGCTCGCCATCTTTCCCTCGTGTCTCGTACAAATTATTTTGGGCGTGGAGCGCGGCGAACGTTAGTGCCATAGTTAAGCGCGCGCTAAAAGTGTGTCCGGCTAGAGGCAGGGAGGGAAAAAAATAGGGCGGGGTCTCCTTGCGTGGCAGACTTTGTCTATCCATCATGGCCGCTTTATCAATGACGTCATGATAAGACATTCACGCACAGGCGCACGCATATCGTTGGTGAGACTGGAACGGGAGCGGAAGATCGAACCGGACGATTTCCTCGCCTTTATCTGTTTCTCCGCTCTCCTCGTCGTCTCGTCGTCTCTGAATTCGAGGGGAAAAATAGAGGCTGATTGTCATCGGTGCCCGATAGATTCCGCGCGCGTCCCCGCGAAAACTTTCCAATCGGATTAACCGTCGCGCGCCACCGAGACCTCTTTTCAGCGTCGAACGGGTTCGAGTTTCTTCACGGGGCAAAGGGAGAAGCACGAAACGCACAGGCTTCGAAAATAACATCGCGCGCCGCTACGTTTGATCGGCGCACACGGTCTCCACGCGAGAGACATTTTTGCGACGACGCGCCGCGATACCGTGGCAGGCACGTAGAAAATGCAAAGAAGTGCGTCGGCGATCGCGAATCGAGCGGCGTCCGATTCGGCGTTGCATCGTTAAATCGCCAAAGGCTACGGAGAAAGTGTATCGGCCGATATCGAGCGACGCAGGACAATCGAGATACCGTGTGTACACGTGCTGTATTCAAAGTCCGCCGACAGCGTTGACCGAGGTATCAAAGGGGGAAAAACAACGCCAACTTTCGTTTCCCTCTCTCTCTCTCTCTCTCTCACTCTCTCTCTCTCTCTCTCTCTCTCTCTCTCTCTCTCTCTCGTTTGTCTCTTATCTCCGGCGAGTTTTCCACCGGTCCGACGTCTTTGCCAGATTTCGTCGATGTATCGTCACCGATCGGGATTAAAATCGGGCAACTCGTTGCACGGCGGTTCGTCTCCGATTCCCCAAAATTTGGCTGCAATTCAGCCGACAGAGCGAAAGAGAGGACCTGATCCGCGAACCGTTCGGTCGCCGACGATCGCGGATAATTCTTTGCCCCGTGGCAACGGTTGTCTCTCGGTTGTTTATCCTTGTTTGCATTTTTACGATCGAACCGCGAGCGAACGAGCGCGAACCAGCGCGAACGAGCGTCCGCGAGACACCTGCCTCGATTATTTTCGTATTTAGCCGACCTCGCGCGCAAGCGGCATTATCCGGTGAATAAATAAAGCGGCGAAAAAAGAAGGCGAGAAAAGAAGAGGGCAAGAAAAGAAGGAGGCATGGAAGAAAAAAGGAATATCTGGCGAAGGCCGAGGCGCGACAGCGTTCTCGTCGTCGCCATATCCCGCCTTTGAAAGTACTGACCACAGACAACTCCAGCGGATGGCGGGAGGGAGGCGAAGAAAAATGAAAGAGGAGGCGGGAAAAAAAAAAAAAAAAGGAAGAAGCGCGGCCAGAGGGGCAGAGAGCGGATAGACGGGTGGTGGCAGGAGGCTGTGCCGGCCGAGGGGGAGAGAATACGGCAATAAAAATAAACCAGCGGCGGCGCGGCGCGGCGCGGCGCGGCCCGGCGTGGCGTGGCGTCGCGTCGGTTTGCGTCGATTTGCGTCGATTTGCGTCGATTTGCGTGGATTTGCGTGGATTTGCGTGGATTTGCGTGGATTTGCGTCGCGTCGCTGTGGGACTGCGCGGCCGCGAAGGGCCGAAGAGAACCGCCGGAGCGCCTAGTTGTTGCGCGGTACTCTGACGAGCGCCGTGTTCGCTGCAGAAGAAACGGAGCAACGAAAGAAGAAGGTGCCGTTGCTGAAGGCGGCCAAGCAAAATAAGAAGAGGAATAACGAAAGAAGCAAATAAGAGTCTCTGTGTGCCTCTTCCTCTTTCTCCTCCTCCACCTTTTCCCCACCACAGTGGCGTAGCCTCCTCTTTCTCGTGGCAGCGAACCGGCTGGGAGGGAGAGGCAATGAACAAGAAGGCGAGAACGGGTGCGCGGAGAGGGAAATCCTGGCATCGGCAGAGAAAGACACCGTAGAACGGGAGAAAGATGGTCGGATAACGACGAAGACGGAGTTTAGCTCGCGAGAACAAGACGGAAGAAGAGAAAAACCGAGGACCAAAGAGAGAGAAAAGTCTGACAGGCCTTGGCTGCTGCAGTGGTTGCGAGCCGCGTTGCCAAGTCTCATTTGTTTATCATAGTTCGCCGGCCTGGCCTTTACTATCTTGAAAAAATCACGTCCCAATTTTTTCAATCGACAGATTGCGCTCTCATGGAGAACGTTTGCTTTTTCCGATGAACCAACCGAGACAGTGAATCCTGCCGCGCGTGGCTTTACCGCCGTTCATCGAATTTCCCCGTCGAATTTCCCCGTCGAATTTCCCCGTCGAATTTCCCCGTCGAATTTCCCCACCGATTCAAGCGTATACGTCGACAGCTTACTTTACTTTACTTACTTTACTTACACCCTTTTAGCCTCACCCTTATCCTTGTGCTCCGCTGAACGACGGAGTAAAAGTTTCAGCGATTCGCGGTAACGGGTAAGCGTCGCTGCGCCAGACCGTTTGGCGTCACGTCGGTAGAACCAGCCGAATTGATACAGCCGTGGAAAGCGTGTAAAACGTAGGAACGCCGAGTATTCGTTTCGCGATTTCGCTTTCTTTCCGCCGGCTGTTTCGCCTTCGTCTTCTCCCCTCGAGAACGTTATTCTCGTTCCTATTCCCCGTCGTCTTCTCCTTCTTTGTCGTCATCACCGTCACCGTCATCATCACCATCGTCCGCTGCTACTTGCATTGTCGCGTGGACTCGTTTCTGAGTCATGGTGCGTGCACGCATGTACTCTCGCGCGCGCCTGCGTATTTAACGTGCACGCGTTCGTGCTTTACACTCTGCACGCGTATAAATATGTATATAGGTACGTGTTGCGTACAAGGAACGTCGGCAGCGTGCATTTACGCTCCGTGCCACTCTTCTGCCCGCTCTCGCCCTCCTCCCTGCGCTCAACGTCGCTCCCGCCCCCGCCCCCTTCCTTTCCTCGCGTTACAATCGATTTGCATACAAATATACCGGGCATCTCGATGGGTGGTATGTTTATTAGCAAATCCACGTGGAAATTCTGCCGCCTTATTTATGGCCTCTTGTTTTTCGGAGACACGCATCGAACACGGTATTAAACACGGAGTCGGCGCGACGTTCTTTCTGCCCGACAAGAAAACCGCGAGCCGTTCGATAATCTTGGAAACTACCCGGAGTATCTCTCCAACAAGTGTCTTTTCCTCGTGGGCAACGTCTAAGATATGTAAATTTCTACATGGCAGTTTCTGTCGTACCCGATTCTAGCAAAGGGGGATGAGAGAGTGAGAGCGGGAGGGAGGGAGAGAGAGAGAGAGAGAGAGAGAGAGAGAGAGAGAGAGACTTTGCTTTATCAGAAACATTGTACGAACGTTGTCGGAACGGCTGTAAAGCGCGAAAGTAACGCGTTGCCGACGTCTGCCGAAAGACGAAGGAAATAATACGTCGGACGCGGATGGATATCGGTTGCGACGAACCTTTTGTCAGAATTTTCCCGCGCTCTACCGAATGCGTCGTTAATCATTCCGTTCTGTGATATTCAATTAACACGGCGTCGGCGGCGGAACGCACGCGTGTTGGAAATATCCCTGGAAAACGTAATACCGCACGTGTGTAACGATCGATCGCTCTTTCGGGCTCGAGTTTCAAACTTTGCCGTTTCGCGATCGCCGTTAATACCGAATTTTCGCCGTTAGAACTCGATCCCTCCGTGTTTCGTTATCCAGCGATTAGATTTTACGCGTTTTATTGGAACAGCGAGAAGACGCCAATCGACACCTTGATCGGTGGACGGCGTGGGACACGCGATTAGCCCGTCCCGTCCCGTCCCGTCCCGTCCCGTCCCGTCCCGTCCCGTTCCGTTCCGTTCCGTTCCGTTCCGTTCCGTTCCGTTACGTCGTCGCGCAGACCTTTACTCTACAATCCGTTTACGATCCTTGATTCGATGCATCCGACTCGATGGTCGCGTTTCTTCCGTATCTCGTGGTATCCCGTGCTTTCCCTTGAAAACGTTAACACTCCGGAGAGATGGAGGACGTGTCGCAGACGTACAGCTTGTCGGTTAACGTTTCCGCATTCTTGTGAATTACAAGCGAGGACGATCCTCGGTAGCGTGCAGCAAGGATGCGCGCTATTGCACGCTATTGCACGCTATTGCACGCTCGCATCGCGTCATCTAGTTTTGCATACGACTCCGACCGGGCAAGATCCTCTCTCGGCTAACGGTTTCCATTGACTCCACGGATCGGTCGTTCTCTAGGCCGAGCAGTTATCTTAATCGGACCGGACGATTGGCGATCGATCAGCGTTACGTCGCCGATTAATTATCGATCGAAGGAGTCTGGTAGGACGGGGCGGTCGTCGCGTCGCGTCGCGTCGCGTCGCGTCGCGTCGCGTCGCATCGCGTCGCATCGCGTCGCGGGAAAAAGCACGCGTGTATTGAATTTAAGATCCAGCTGCATCCATGTAAGAACGTGTCGGATTACGCGCTGCTTCTCTGTCTTTCTCCCCTCTCTTCTTTCATCCCGTTGCTCTGTTCCCTTTCTTTTTGCGTTCTTTAGGTCGCGCTACTCCGACAGCCTGTTGCAGAACCACAAGATCTCGGGGACTACGGATCCGAACAAGCTGCCGTAAGTGCGCCTGCGATATTAATTGAGTCGAAGCACGGAGATTTGCATGCGATTTACCTTGTTTCGTGCCGCAACCGTTCTTCGTCGTATTTCACATTTTAAACTTTCACGACGATCGGACGACGAATTCGTGTCGCGATTGTTCGGCTTTCGATCCGGCTATTCCTACGTATCGCGGTTTGCGCACCGTTTTTTTCGTTTTTCTTTTCTTTTCTTTTCTTTTCTTTTCACGTTTTTTTTTTACGTTTCGCCAACATTCTGAGATTCTTGTCCGGCGTCGGAAATACGTGCGGCGTTTTCCCCCGTTGTTTCCTTAAATCGATGTATCGTCTCGCCTCGTCTCGTTTCGTTTACAATCGTTCGGTACGCTTTGTTGTACTTTTCGCTCGAACAAACTTTTCTTTGACGTAAATAGAGAAGAATCGCGAGAAATTGGCCGTCAGCCTTGGTGGGGTTGGTGCGTATCACTGCCTTGTGGCAGTAACCTTGTGCCCGCGTCACAGTACTTTTTTATCATATCGTACGTACGCTAACAACCGGCACGCCGACGCGACGCGACGCGACGCGACGCGACGCGAAGCGCAGACACGACGTAGCCGGTCGCGGTCGCGGCCGCGGCTGCGGCAAGGTAAGACAATATGAACGGGTTTGTCCGTGGTCAGTTCTACTGGCGGAGTCAGTGGAGTATAATTTCTTTCGCTCGTTTCGCTGCCTTTTCGTTTCCCATCGTACGGTATCGCGTGTTGGACGAACAGACTGCGTTCGCGTTTTTAACGCCACGCACCAGCAGAATATTTCCTGCAAATAAATATAAAGTACGGGGATATGCTCGCAAGAGTACACTCCGCCGTACCCGGTGTATCCTATGCGATACGATACGATACGATACGGCGTTTGTTACGTATATCTGTAGTGGTTGGCAAAGGTTTTCGCGCGATTCGTCGGCCGAGCGATACGCGCGAGCAAACGAGAACGTTTCAGCCGTCAACAATAAAAAGCGCACGCTCCTCGGTATCGCTTGGAACGTTTGCACAGTGGATCGGCAAGGTATTAACGTGCCGATAATCGCGCAACCTTGACCGAGTGTCCGACCGATTGCTGAATCCTCGACACTGGCGACGACCCTGAAGCATTCTCGTAACAGCGTACAAATCACGACCGAAGGATAAAGAAGTAGATGTCCTTCGGTTTTCGTGGCCGGGCATGATATTTCGTGAAATTTCGTCTCTCTTTCCTTTTCCTCTGTTTTTTTTTTCATTTTTTGTTTTTCTTGTTCTTCTTGTTCAGAAGAAGAACTTCTTCTTCTTCTTCTTCTTCTTCTTCTCCTTCTCTTCTTTGACGAACGCGTCCATTCGTATACCGCGTTCATCAAATGGACTCGTTGAAAACGAAGCGAGTGTCGAAAGTATCTCTTTCTCCCTCTCCCTCTTCCTGTCCCTCCCCCCCCTCTCTCTCTCTCTCTCTATCTGTCTATCTATCTATATATCTATCTATCCATCTATCTATCTATCTCTCTATCACTCTATCACTCTATCACTCTATCTTTCTGGCGATGTTTAATTTATTTTAATAACGAACACGCGATGGCTCGGGAGAGAAGGAGAGGCTGAGTCGCGCGGAGGCTTGGACGGAATGCCGCCGACGCCGGCGTATTGTCGGAGGTCAGGTTCACCGGCCACGATGCGTTCGTTCCCTCTCTTGCCTTTCTTCGTCCCTCGTTCAGGCCAGTCACGGCCGCAGATAAAAGAATGGGGTTCGAAGCCGAAAATATCGAGCCGCTCGAAGTAGAGTAGGATGTTTCGAGCGGTTGAAAAATCTGCAAACTCGCGTGTCAACGACCTCGTTTCTCGCGCTACGCAGTATACGGGGTGTATATTCTGTAACACGTGGTTATTGCCGATGTGTAAATAAACTCGAGACAGAAGAACCGCGCCACCGCGTATTACGCGTTACGACTCCGTAGAAGATGAACGAATCGATGACATAAAACGCGTCTCGGGGAACGGTCACAGCGTCTTTTTGTAATTGTTGGATATCTAAAAATGTTCGGGCGGTCGTGGAACGGTCAGAGAAGAACGAGGATTTCTCAGAGAGTGAGTGAGAGAGAGAGAGAGAGAGAGGAGAGAGAGAGAGAGAGAGAGAGAGAGAGAGAGAGAAAGACGAACGATAGCTGCGACCCACGATTAAACCATAAACGGCATTCGGTCTCCGGTGTTGTAAATCCATCAGGGAAATGGCGGGCCAGGCGTTGCGTTGCCATCCTGTATACTTGGGGGATATACGTCGATTATAGCGATATACGTGGATCGCGGCGAAACGTATCGAGAGGAAGGCAGAGACTGGTCGAAGGGAGTTTGCAGCGTTTCGGAATAAAGTTGCGTCGACTGACGGTACGTCGGACAGCGTTTACAGTACTCCTAGAAGAGAAGGCTGGATGCTGCTCGTTGCATCCTGCATATATGTATGTTTTATGTCAGCGTGCATTCTGCATTTGCGCCGTTGCCACGTCTGGTGGCTCTCCTCGGTTCTTTCTCTTTCTCTTTCTCCTTTTCCTCCTTTTCTATCTATCCGAGCCTCTACAGCTTTCCGTCTCTTTCCCTTTTCATTCGTCTCCTCTGCCTCCCCCTTGCTCTGCGACCCGCTCCGCGACGGTGCTTGCATTTCTTGACATTTCTCAAACCCGTGTCCCACCTCGTGGTCACTGAGTCGTTGAACTCGAAAAGGAAGAAAAAATGGAAAGAGGAGAGAAAAAGAAAGAAAGAAAAAAAAAAAAAGAAAAATAAGAAGAAAAGAAACGAACGCGAACTCGGTCGGGGAAAAGGTGTTGCACGGTGGAATCGATTTTTCATACGAGAAATTTGTTAGCGCGTGACGAAGAGAAGAGAAGAGAAGAAAAGAGAAGAGAAGAGAAGAGAAGAGAAGAGAAGATTCGTTGAGTCGACGAAGGAGGAAATCCGGGCGGGGG